>VWZY01010499.1:295176-370207 GCA_013399075.1 Chloroceryle aenea
TTTTTTTTTTTAAATATTGGGCTGCTTTTGGTCTCCTATGGGCTATGGAGTCAACTGTTCATTTTCAAGTTCTCTTTCACTGGTCAAGAAGTCAAACTGTGTCAGGGAGGCAGACTTTCTGGTAAAATGGAGTATCTGGTAGGTTATTTAGCTGTTTTTGTAGCACAAATTCATAGTAACATAGAAAGTACAGAGAACATATCAAGGTGCCCATGTGGCTCTTAGGCAATTATCAGAGGAAGGAAATGGAGCCCATCAAATGTGTCTAGAATGCCTTCCTAGTCATGTTACAGCTATACCTCCTGTACTTTTGAGTAAGATGCCTAATAACTTATGCCCAAGTGTCTTAACAGTACTGCAACCAATTTTTTCACCAGGATGTAGGTGTGGTCAGGAATGCATTAATGGATCATAGCATCGTCTGTTACAATAGGCAAACTTTTACCCTCTGCAACTAAACCATGAACCTGCAGAGGGAGGGAGGGAGGAAGCAAAAATGCATAGCCCGATTGAGGCAACAGTTGATAACTGTTGTTATCTTTAGGGGGTTTATTCCAATTATGACTTTAGCCCAATATACCTGTTACTTACAAAACAAACAAACCCCAAACAAACAAACAAACTCACAAAAAAAGCCCACACCAAAACAACACCAACCAACCAAAAAAAACCCCACAAACCCACAAAAACAAACAAACAAAGCCCTACCCAAACCCAAACAATCACATCCTCAATCAAATCTTAGTAGCTAGAGTAGGTATGTCAAAAAAAACATAGGACATTCAGTGACAAACTGTTGACACATCATGATTCCATTGTAACACAGTTATAACTTGGCTGAACAAAGGGAAGTTTTTTTTTTGTACTTGACTGCTTAGCTTGCAAGCTCAGAGTAATTGGCAAACCTGAAAAAAAGTATGTCTTTAAGAGGAAATAAAACAGAAAAGCTTATTTAGGGGAGAAACAAGTCTCCTTAAGGGACAAGGTTGAGGAAATCCCCTGTTAGCATGACAGAAGATCATGTGTTTGAAGACTTGCACAAAAGTGTCTTTTGTGTGATGACTAATCTCACTTGTCTTTTCTATTTGTCTATCATCAGAACTGTGGTGTTTGGGGATAGATGGTATCCTTAGACCTAAGCCATCCTGTGTGTGTTTTTTCCTTATAAGCCTACAGACTGAGCTGGCTAGGATGGCAGTGAAGCTAAACTTGGTTGTTTCTAATGAACTGAGAGGAGATGGACTTGTCAAGTTGAGTTGCTTATGACCTTGGGGCTCATTCAGCTAAGAGAGAATAACTGTACTTTTGTCCAAAGAGAAAGATGTGCAATGTTTTCAATTCATATGGAGGCAATGAAGCTTGGTAACTTGCTTCTATGGACATCTGGATTAGAGGCAGGGATTATTTTAACTCTCAATATTGTTCCACTGTATTGAAAAGTGCTTAGGTAACCTCTCACTGAAAGGTAAATGGGCCTTTTGGGAGCTCTCTTTTTCCCTTATTTGTAGTTGAGAGTGGTCTGCTGGGCAGTGCTAGTTAAGTTCTGCTTCCTGTATTGTTAGTGAGGTGTTTTTCCTAACTGAATTTCAAATTTTTGTACTGACAGTGTTTAACTGTTGAAGGATGATGTGGGAGTTTACAAAACTGTATAGATAAACATATGCTGGGACTGTTTTATTTAAGAGATTCCTTGCTTGCCACTAAGGAATAAGAGGAATCCAAAAAATGTATTTCACTTATCCATAACTGTCATGAATGTTAGAGGAGGTCCCATAAAGGGGATGGAGATATTTTAGTCTATCAGTCTGTCAAACTAATCACTGTCTTGCTCAGAGGGGTTATTTCAGGGAAGAATCATGTCAGTTCTCAAGGAAAAAGGTAACGAATGATATGAAGTGATACCTTACTCATAATTAATTCTGTTCTACAGGTGATCATGCACAATATTATGTAATTTTGTACAAATGTAATTTGAAGGCAGTGTACGGTGACTCACAAAGGCTGTATTATCAACTTTTATGAGGCATTCCATTAAGTGATTCTTCTCTTAGATGTTGAATTCTTTAAAGTTGAAAAACCACTTATGCAGTTTTGTCAGATATCCTCCTGGTTGTCAAGTATAATTCCTGCTGTGTCTTCATCTACTTGCAAAGTCAGTCTTCAGATGGTTCAAAGGAGGAAAGGAAAGAGAAAATGGAATATTTTATAGGATTATCTTGTATAGAGTACACTTTCAGAATCCAGAATCCTGTAATGTGTATTTTAAAAGCATTTTCAGTTGAGTCCTTACACTGTGTATATCTTACTGTGTTCGCTGAGTTGTCACTGTTTTTAAATGTCTTAAGGCCATTTCATGCACTAGCGAGTCATGCTGAGGTCAAAGCAAGTTTAATAACACTTAAAATATAGGAGGATCATTCTGCATGAGTACTTGGGAACTGTGAACTATTTTAATGAACAGAGCCTTATATCTATGTAACTATTAAAGTAAATGGTGTTTGTATAGCATGTAGAAGTCTCTCTGCAGGCTTGCTGCACCCTTATATCTTTCATGTACATTTTTCACCAAGGGAGGTAGCCTGCAGCTTACAAAATGGTTTTGTGGTGCAAATATGCCAAGCACTAGCTAGTAGAGGTTTTTCGAGTGCAAGGGCTCACAACTACAAACTCTGTTACTATAACTTTACTATTATGTTCCAGAAAGCACCTCTGTATGTTCACTAGTAATGCATTAGCTAACACCAAACATGCAGCAGAAAGTATAACTGTGTAGCTAATCTTATGGAATGTATAGGAAGGAGGAATGCCTCATCACCACCTTTGTAATTCAGGCTTTTAGGTTAAAATTTGAGATGCCCTACCCTCCAGAAACAGTACTTGCCATAGTGATGGTTGAAGTTGCGCATATCTGACATAAAGTAAGGCAGTTAATAGTTTACAAGGTAAAGGAAGAAATCTATAAGAGAACTTGCTGCATTTTTCTGCTTTTCCTTTGAGTTGAACATTGGTTTACGTTACATTTTAAATCTAAGAAAGTGCCATTGTTCCATATCCTTTATATATAAAATCTTTCAGTAAATAAAAGTTGACTTTAAAAGTGGAATTGATAAGGCAGCAAAACCAGTTGATTGAATTACATTTAAAACGTGCATTAAAGACCAATGTGCTGCAAAAACATAAGGCAAAATTAACACTAATACTATAAAGTCAAAGGCTACTCTGGAAAGCCAAGAAAGTGCATTTTCCTAATGTTGCATATCAAAAACAACTCGCTCCTCTGCATTCTTCAGAAAGCCCCTTTATTCTTCTGTCCCAAAGAAAGGATGTAAATTAAATCCTCACTGAACTAATAATGCATCCAGAAAAACAAAATGAAACAAACCAACAAACTAATTGTTGTTTAACTATTTAACATGCACAGAGAGATTAACTCAACCCACAAGACCTGGGGAAAACTAATATAAAAGGCCTTCAGGGTATACTTTGGTTGGATGGAAGAGAAACTGGCAGAGCAGTAACTGCTAGTGGGTCCTTTGCTGCTGAATGGCCTGTGTTCTTTTGCTTCCTGCAGTTCTGCATTGAATGGGAAATTTTACTTCCTGAGGCCCAGATATGTCCCTGATCTGAGAAGGGTGCTCAGAGAAGGGAAGAAAGCTAAATGAGATTTAGTACCTGGTCTCGGAAGTCTCCAAGTGAATTCTTGCTTTGACCCCAACCTCCTAGTTATTTCTGTAAAAGAACAAGCTTTATATCATTAGAAATGGAGAAATGTTATTTTTAAAATAGAAACAAAAAAATAACACCAGGCTTAACATTTGTCCTGTGCTGGCATAAGGCTTTTGAGCAGTATAGGGAAAAGATTCTTTTGCCACCTCAGGAAAAAAGTATTTTGTCCTCGTTACTGAACTGGCAAAGCATGGACTTGTATCAGAGGCAGAGCAGTTCCGTTAAGCATCATGCTCCCTACAGAGCATAGGGTGTTGTGCTAAGTGAGCTCTGTGGGGCCACTGCTGTACAGCTGCAGTTCTGTACTCACTTGTCTCCTTTACTAGAATCCACTTGTGCAGCCACGACAGAATCCTACTGCAGGGATGGGAAGAGGAGCGTGTATCCATCTTTTACTGCAGTGCAGTAAAAGTGCTGCTGCTCTCAGAGCCTCTCCTTCCAGCTGCAGAGGCCCAGAGCAGGGCAGGGTGCATGAGCAGCAGCATTTGGCTGCTCCTATGGGTGGTGGGGATCTTTCTTGGTCTCTGTGCACTGAATCAACTGGACAGGATGCCACTGAGGGGGAAGGCTGCTTAGCTAGAACCAGGGGTTTTTGAGCAATTGTTTTGCTTGTTTCTAAAATTGGTCTGGACTGCAAAGCTAAAAGCTTTTTCAGTAGCTGCAGAAATCTTCAGTCTTTAGCTCACAGCCTAGTCTGTCATTTTGTGTTACATCATGCACTATTCTAGGAGGTATCGGGCAGCAGCAGAGAAATTTGGCTATTATTTCATAGCACAGTTGGTTTTCTAACTTGATTCCTCAAGGCACCTTTAAGGGAAAGGAAACCCACAAATAAAATGAAGGTATGAACATGTATATCTAGCTATAAAGTGCGGTAGTTATTTGGGTTAATAAAATGCAAATTTGCTACTGATACTTTACACTGGATTTGATTTTGTTCTGCAGTGAGATCTTTAGTTTAGAATGGATGAGAAGACACAACTTATCAGTCTTGTTTCAAGGTCTCGCTGATGACTTAGGATTCCTGCTTCCCAGTCTCACTTTGTCATTAATTTGGGACTTTTTGTCCTGAAAGAAGTTAACTATAATATTTTATCTGAAGAGGGAGGTGATACTATGGGAGGCCTCTAATTGCTCTTAGAAGTTTTAAATTTTCCAGACTACTACTATTACTACACATACAGAGCTTGTGATTTGAAGTCAAAGTCCCATCTTTCATCTTGAAATACTTTGTTTGTGGGGTAGCAAAATAGTTCTCTCTAGTTTGAAAGTCTGAAGGAATAGTCCCAACTCATTCTGAGTTCTATATCTATGACACTTTGGTCTTTTTTGGCCTAATTCAGCTTTGGAGTATATCAAAGGGGTTGTTGATGCCGTGGAGGTTCTGCATACCCCTAATAGTATCAGGGAAGCTCTAAGTGGGCATTGCCTGCTGTGGGAAATGGAAAGAAATTGGTTTGAGTGCATATTCTTATGAAGCTTTCTTGACACTGTATTTGATCCTCCTTTAAGTTACACCTATTCACAAATTATGCTACTAAAAATAAGCATTTTCTGTCACGTCAGTTAAGCTTGCTCAGGTACAGTTGTGAATACAATTTACAAGTTTGAATTATTGCTCTTACTCTTTTTTCTTTTTCACTTATGTTGTGCCACATTACTACTGAGTTGGCCTGTTTTAACTATTGTTTTGATATAACTTGCAGCAGAATCTGAAAGATGCTAATGGAGTAGAAATACTCATTTCCAGTCTAGGCTCCAGCATGGCAGAAGGGCCTGACTGGTGTGTCTGGTGCTGGCTGCCTCAAAGGCCGTTTGCCATCTAGTGGCTTAGATGCATTAATGCCCGGAGGGTGTAAGTGGCAAAGCTGGTTTTTGTTAAAAGCAGTTGAAGTTACAGTTGTTTCTCTTATTTTTCCACCTCCCCATGCTTTGCAGCTGTTTCAGCTTTATGAGGTGACAAGCCATACTATCAAAAAAAACCCCAAACCACATTAGTAGCTGCCACTGTTGCCCATGGCAGATGCCTGAAAAGGTTGGACTATTGCCTCCAGTTAGCGTGGTGATTTCTCCTGTTTTATTCCTTGAAGCTCCCTACTTCTCTGATGAAAATATGTGTGTGTGTCTATATATATAGAGAGAGAATAACATGACTCCTTGCTGGAGTGTTGGTAGATGCTGTGTGTTGCTTGATGCTCCCCAACTGCTTTTTTGTTTCCCTTTGTAGCATATCTGATCATTTGTGACGAGTTTTAATCCCCACAGTTCTGTCACCCCTAATGGCATCAGCACAAGCCATAGTATACCAGAAATCTTTCAGTTTCTGATGTTGTCATCACTGCCACTACGAGGATGCCCAGATCCTGAGTTAGGACAACAATTTTAATTGCATTTCTCATTTGAGAACTGGAAAACTGCTTAAAGAAGGGAGGAGACAACAATGTTTCCTCCCATCTAACTAGAATACCCTTCTATAGCCCCAAATGTCTGACATCTTTTCCTGTCTCTCCAATTGCCCAACACATATTAATTTCTTCTCTGTCCTTATCTCCTCATTTTTACAAAGGGATAGTACTATCTTTTTGTTAGGTTTTCACAAGATACTATCCCCCAATATTTGTATCACACTTAGAAGGAATCCTAGGGTGCACTCCTCTGCCATGTACATCCACATATGTACATCACTTCCAGATTACTGAAGTTATGTTATCAGGAAAAATGACCAAAGCGGGAGGGGGGAGAAAACTTTATTCTGAACAGGAAGAGAGTGGTGAGTGTAATGCCTCAGAGGGAGCAGGTTTCATACAGAAGACAGAATTGATGGAGAGATGGTTTCCTTCCAGGAACTTGAGGAATTTTGGTTTGTTATCCAGCTTCTCTTAAAATCCTGATTTAAACTGTTTCTGTTTATGTTCTGTCATTAAGAACCTGAAATGAAGTGGGGCTCAGATACTACCCCCCTGCTCTTTTCACACCTAACACCAGCTGTTAAAATTTTTTATTTCAGCTGCAGCATTACTAAGAAAAATGTGACTTCTGAAGCCAGAAGTGCCACATTTTTGATGGAACGTTCTGTAATACGGAAAGATACCATCCTTTTATGTATTGTTGCTTAAATAATCTGAAATGGTTTGGAACTAGCTGTGTTGGATTACACTGATTCTAAAGCCTTACTTAAATTGCATCCTTGCTATTTGAAGTTGGGTGGGTTTTAGAGAGGTGTTTTTGGGGTTTTCTACACACAATAAAGATGATAATTTTCAATTTTAAAAAATTATTATTATTTTAATCCCCTGCAGCAGGGGTGTTTTGAACTCAGTTTTTCGTTCAGTCTTTCTCCTTAAGTCAGGGAATAGAGCTGGGTCTGCCCTCAAGTTTACAGAGGAATTGTCGGAATTTTCACGGAGATTTTTCAGAAAGGTCTGGAAAGTAGCGGTTGTCGGAAGATGCTGTTTCATATGGTATCTCTNTCACCCTGCGCTATCTCTCCCGCGAGCTGCTCGGCGTGGTCAATGTGAGGTGAGGAGGATGAAGAGCACGGGGCGGGCGGCCCGTGTCCCGCATCCCGGCCGAGGGATTCCCCGGGACAGGGCTCCCGGCGTGAGGGGGCTTTGAGAACGCGCCCGTGCCCACTGAGGCCTTTCTGGGTTCATGGTCTGTAGGCTGAGTGCTAATAACGCTTTGCAGAGCGCTGTTTGATTCTCTGTGAAGTGCTTTGCGGTGTCTGGTGGTTGATTGTTTCCAAGGTTAGGTTATTTTGGCCTAAAATGGAGGTACTGCTGGCCTGTTTTCGTGGTGAATCATCAGCTTNGGGAGAAAACTTTATTCTGAACAGGAAGAGAGTGGTGAGTGTAATGCCTCAGAGGGAGCAGGTTTCATACAGAAGACAGAATTGATGGAGAGATGGTTTCCTTCCAGGAACTTGAGGAATTTTGGTTTGTTATCCAGCTTCTCTTAAAATCCTGATTTAAACTGTTTCTGTTTATGTTCTGTCATTAAGAACCTGAAATGAAGTGGGGCTCAGATACTACCCCCCTGCTCTTTTCACACCTAACACCAGCTGTTAAAATTTTTTATTTCAGCTGCAGCATTACTAAGAAAAATGTGACTTCTGAAGCCAGAAGTGCCACATTTTTGATGGAACGTTCTGTAATACGGAAAGATACCATCCTTTTATGTATTGTTGCTTAAATAATCTGAAATGGTTTGGAACTAGCTGTGTTGGATTACACTGATTCTAAAGCCTTACTTAAATTGCATCCTTGCTATTTGAAGTTGGGTGGGTTTTAGAGAGGTGTTTTTGGGGTTTTCTACACACAATAAAGATGATAATTTTCAATTTTAAAAAATTATTATTATTTTAATCCCCTGCAGCAGGGGTGTTTTGAACTCAGTTTTTCGTTCAGTCTTTCTCCTTAAGTCAGGGAATAGAGCTGGGTCTGCCCTCAAGTTTACAGAGGAATTGTCGGAATTTTCACGGAGATTTTTCAGAAAGGTCTGGAAAGTAGCGGTTGTCGGAAGATGCTGTTTCATATGGTATCTCTTCCTATCAGCCCGTGCGCCAGTTTGGGGCTGTTTTACCAGGTTACCTGCCTGCGGAACGTTAGTTTTGGCATCCGAGCGGGCTGGAGCGCCCGGTTATTTGGGAATTTAACCGCTTCTGTCCAGAGCATCACTAACCGGACGCGTTTGTCCCGTGACACTAAGAAGCGCTGGGTCCCCCCGCTCCGAGCGGCTGCAGAGCTCAGCCTCCGCTTCCCCTCGGCAGTCGGGGCGGGGCCGCCCAGCGCCCGGTGCCGCCCCTCCTGACGCAATCGTGGCGCGACGCCGNGGGAAAATCTAGACATGGCTGTGCTCTGAAATTCATTTTGCATCTGTGTTTTTGGTTTATAGTGTGCTTGAAGTATTTTTGCCATTTGAAGAATCACATGTAATTATTTTTTTTTGAAGAGGTGTATGTAATTACTTCATGTTTTCTTTACATACCCATTAGATTTGTCTGTCAGGCAGTCCTGTGCAAAAACTGTAAATGTTTCTACTGCATGAAGGATTTCTGTACACATACAAATAATTTTTATTTCCTTTCCCCCCCTGCCCTTGCCTCCTTTAGGCTAACTCTTCTGTATTCAACAGTTGTCTTCCTAGCCAGGGAGGCATTCCGCAGAGCTTGTTTGAGTGGAAGTACCAAGCGAAACTGGACCAAGACAATTAATCTATTGTGGCTGACGTAAGATTTCTTTAAAATTTATTTCTGATTCTAGTCGGAGAGATCACAAAATGAGAGCAAGTACTCACTAAGGTAATTGTTACAGGGTTGAGCATTTAGTAGCCTCAGTCATGTTTCAGGACTGATGCAGGAAGCTGGTTGAGTGTTCCTTCAACATTTATGGACTTGATCTCTTTTCGAGCATGTGGGACAGTGCACTGGCAAAGGTGTTACCAGGAGCTGGTTGTTCTGTTACTCAGCCTGGAGTGGCATTTCTGTTACAGCTGTTATTTGTGCAAGGTTGTCCTTTATATAGTCCTGTACTTTTTCTTCTTCTGCCTGCTCAGTCTTGTTCTTTTATGACCTGATGAGTGTTTGTGAATCTCCTTAAGTATTTATTTATCCCAACCCTTCCCCCCCTCCCAAGCTATTTTTTTCAAAGTCTTAAGCCTTCATGGTCTAATGGCGTGGCAATGTAAATGTTTGTGTTGGGTAAGAGAGATGTGAAAAGGTGAAAGAAAGAGTTGGAAATAAGTGACAGGGAGGTAAGTAGGACTACCTCTTTGAGTTGCAGTGCCTTTTATAGCAGAAAGAGGATAGCTTAAAGTTTACATGCAGCTGCAGCTAGAGAGTGTAATCACATGTTGCAGCTAAGTGGATTTTTATGACTTATTTCTCCCTTCTGGTTCCTGGACACACCTGTCTGCTAGTTCCCTTCTGTAAGATCTAACAGCTGTGCAGCCACAATTAGATGGGTTGGGAAGTAAGTTTACCTGCCTAATATACGTGGAAAACTACCCCTGCCTGACAAAATTGTAGTCTTCTACTGGGGCACCCTGCTGACTTTCCCTGGAACTGCACAGCCTTTACTTAGATCTAGCCCCAGAATAACAGCTACGTACTCATCTGCATTCAAGTATGAAGAAAATTAATTGTTCCTTTCAGGGGTGAGTTTAATGCCGATATTTAAAGGTGTTAGATCTGTTCTCACTATATTATAATCAGTTTTCCGCTATTTGACAGCCTTTGAAGTGAGCATTAAATGATGGAGCTAACAATGACTTTCTTAAATTTTCATCGTAGAGAAGCGTGACTTAAAATGAAGATTAACTTTCTTGAAGGATCTGAAATACAGATAGGAGCTTGACATCAGATACCTTAGGGATCTGATAATGGGGAGGGTCAAATACATCCTGCTGCAGTGATGTAAAATTTCCTGCACTCTACCTGAAGCTTTGTGTTCCTGGAGCATTGTCAACAGAAGGTAATACACGTCTGCACTTGTGTTCCTGGCTTGGCTTTTTAGCTGCAGTCACCAACAAAGTGGCTCTGAGCTACAGCAGAGCACTATGAACTGGCATACCTGAGGTGCAGGCATGCATTTTCTTCTGCTCACTCTGCTGTTACTCTCTGCAGAACCAATGATTTTTGGGAAGAGTGAGAATAGCAGTTGGAGTGGTGATATCTTCATCTGTTAGAACAAAATTCAAAAAGCTTGTTTGCCAGACCCCTGGTAACCACAGACTATAAAAGTTGCAACAATGATGTGTGTAGTATTCTGAAGACTGATAATGGGATCAGAATTGTCTGGTTCTAGGGAACAAGAAATGAAGGTAGTTGACCTTATGTTAGATTCTTGAAAAGAAAATAGACAAGTCAGAAAAATCTTTTCTGGCTTGCAAAAGAGTGCCTGAAAAGTGTTCATTACAAAAAATATTCTTGGTATTGTAATAGAAATGAATTCCTCAGTTGTTTCAGCTTTTAAATTATTATGATAGTATGTCAAAGTTTAATTTTCTTGAGATTTCTTCTGCTTAAGTAACATTTCTATTTATTTTTTCTCCCCCTATGTTAATTTTTTTAGAGTCCCTCTTGGTGTGTTTTGGTCTATTTTCTTGGGCTTAGTCTGGCTACACTTGCTTGAAGTACCTGATCCTTCTGTGGTTCCTCATTATCAGGCTGGTGTAGTGGCATTTGGTTTGTCTGCAGTTATTGAGCTACTGGGAGAACCATTCTGGGTTTTAGCACAAGCTCATTTGTTTGTGAGACTTAAGGTTAGTAAAGCGTGTGCGGTGTATTCATGGAGGGGAATTATATTTCTCTATTGAAATTCCTTAACTGGATCTGTGTACATTCAAGCATAAAAATACACACAGTTCTGTAGTTTTTTATTAGTACTGTATGATGTAGTTGTAACACAGATATGGATTTGTATCTGTTAAAGCAAGTAAGTTGGTTTGTTTAGAAATTGCCACCTTTGTGATCATTAAATAATTAATCATGAGTCTTCACTGGAGGGATCTTCCACAATTTTGCATTTCAGTTGATTGTTATATGGAATTGTGCAATACAACAATTGTGAGTGTGATTGTCTCAGGCAAAATTTTCTCCCATATAAAGGACGGGGAAAGTTCAATGGAGGAGATGTGAAATGCAAGAATATAAATTTTACCAAGAAATGACAGTTTAAGATGGCCCACTCAGCAAAAAGAAACTCTGTGATAAAGTCACACAGTTTGAAAGTCTTATATTCCTACACAAGTTCTACACGTGTGACTAAGATGTTTTGAGTGTTTAAGTTGGTGGAAATAAACCTCTGTTTTCTCTTTCTTAAAGGTAATTGCTGAAAGCCTTTCAGTAGTGTCAAAATGCATTTTAACGGTTATTTTGGTAGTCTTTTATCCTCAGTGGGGCCTCTACATTTTTTCCTTGGCTCAGGTAAGTTTCCTTTGTGATCTCTTTCTGTAAAGTCTTGATTCATCTGGATTATTTGCTGCTATCTTTTGACATTTAGCCTGCTAAATAACTTTGAGGAAGTGAGAGAAAATGCTTCCGGGAGGTTTAATGTTTAGCACCTGTATTTATTATTTTCATTATTGCCTTGGCACTTTGACCTCCAGCAGTTTAATGGCTGTATGAGCAAAAACCTTGTTCTGTCTTTGAAGGCCTGTTTTGCAAGTAAGGTTATGTTATTACATTTTACGTTAACTCATCTTATACATTCTAATATATATATAAACATTATATATTATACATTCTAATGCTTGAAGACTGTTTACGAGCTGGCTTCAATATTAGTGTTAGACTTCAGATTCTGCTGTGCACAAGATTATAATCGTGTAATTTTATCAGCCTCTACCACCAACTTCTATCACCTTATCAGAAGGTGCTAATCATGTGCAACATGCTCATATTAAAACTTTTTCTTTACTACAATGAAGAATGGATATACTGATGCCTGAAAAAGAGGGTTGTCACCTGTGCAGCATCAATTTTCCTGGAAATTAAAATGTGATCCACCTCAGATGTCGACACTTGTGTATTTTGTTGCTCAGTTTTTGTACTGTCTGTAGTAGGTAGCTTAGAGCTGATCAAAGAAAGATGTAGATAGTAGCTACTCTGTCACCTTGTTTTTTGGATGAGTGAATGATTGCCACCATAAAAGCTGGCAAAGGGCTGTGATAACCTAAAGATTAAAAAAAACACAGCGTTGTCGGGGTGTTAAAACCTTTACCTCATCTATAAATTTGACAGAAATAAGGAATACTTACTGTGTTTTGTGCTCACTGAATTTGGAACTTTAGTATATAATTCTGCGACTAAGTTTATTTTATATAACTGGTTGTTTTCTTTCTCTCCTTCTTTATCTTTACAGCTTTTATATGTCAGCATTCTGGTAATGTGCTACGTAATTTATTTTGTGATGTTTTTGGGGTCTCCTGAAGCAACAAAGAAGTCATTTCCAGTTGCTAGAATGAAAGCTCTCTTACCTAACTTGGTGGAAGGTGAGGTAGGTTGCACAGTTCATTTCTTGATTTTAACTTTTTTCTTGAATTAGCTTTGAAAATTAGCTTAATATGGTGGAGTTGAGTGATTTTGAGGATGTTTCTGCACTGCAGAAGATATGATTGCTTTAAAAAAACCTACAAATTCTGTTTGTGGTTTGTATCATAATGAAAAACATGATGAAACTTGACTTCTATGTTGTTATGGGCCTGTCGCTGACTTACCTTTTACTATCTTTGTACAAACTGTGAATTGGAGATAGAACATGTGCAGTGTGCAGGGGAATGACCAGGTAGCACTGGATCTGAGGCAGGAAAGAAAACGGAACTCTCTCCACATGGGTTTTGGTACTTGGACCTTTCCTCAAAATAAACACGATGGTACACAGCATCCTACAGATACTCGGACATCTCTGTCCTCTCAAAAGAAAATGAGGCATGAAAGAAATGAAAAGTCCAAGTGAAGAAATACATGAATGCTATATTGGCATGGGGTGTGTTTTGTTTTGTTTTTTTTTTCTAGTCTAACTTTTTAGTTTTCTGCAGAAACCTTGTTTGTATACCTTATCTGTGACAAAAATAATTTTTCAGCAAAGGAGAAAATTCTTTGCTAGATCAGAGTGATATTGATGCTTGAATTTAGTGATATTTTACGTTAGTCATTAGTAGCCATGACACTGGGTTTTCCTCATCGGTGCAACTAGAGCTAGCCTAGAGAATTGTGCTGGGTTTGCATTTCTATTTCTGCGCTAGGGTCAATCACGATTGTATTTCTTTTTTGCAGACCTTTGTTAACTGGAAGGAAGCATGGCTGACTTGGAGTTTCTTCAAACAATCCTTCTTGAAACAGATTTTGACAGAAGGTGAGGGCTCACACACAGCTGTGAGGGAGCAGGGCTAGTGATTGTTATTTATAAAATGAACATAAAGCTTAAGAAAGCTGGTCTGAGGGTGCATGCGTGCCTTTTGGATTGTTGCCAGCAGATGTTACCACCCTGAATTGAAGTTTTTGAGGGTATTCTGAACTAGGTCCTGTTGTGTTTTACTTTCTCTTGAATGCATAATGTTGGAAGTATCTGAACAAGTCTGGGGAAGGATTTAGGGACTTGTTCTGAAGTTTTGTGTTTTGAACTTACAGGTGAACGATATGTGATGACTTTTTTGAACGTGTTAAATTTTGGAGATCAGGGTAAGTGTGATGGTATTGTGGAATGGTGACAGTTTTCGTAGTCATGGCTCTTCAGAAGGTTCTGAAAATGACTTGAAGTATTTGAAGATACTTTGAAAATTGGTGAAGATTTCAAAGTCTTTGTGACTCTGACATATTTTTCAGACAATGTTAGATACACATAGAAAATAATTTAAGTTACTGAGTTTTGATTCTGTTTTTGTTTGGATCAAAACTTTCCAATTGACTATGTGATACCAGGTATCTTTTTTATTTTTTAAAAAAGAAAACGCAACATTTCATTTGTATCTGATGTTTTACAGTTGTCTGTCTCCGGTTCTTGTAATTCTGTTTTCTGTCTTCCTTTAGAATCCGTGTTAGCTTCTATGACAAGAACATAATTGTTTATAGCATTGCATCTCAAAGCTGAATTTATTATGTAAAAGAATTCAGTGTGGTTTCAGACTCCTGTATGACAGTAGCTGTTCAGATGACTGAGTTGCCAGCATGGTCTTTGTAACTTGGGAAAGGAAAGCAGGCTGTAATTATTGGCCCACTGTTAAAAGTTTATTGGATTGTTTGAATTACTTTTAATTGCTGGCAATAATATGTTCCCCCATAAATACTGAGAATATGTTCTTGCCATCAGTAACTGCAGCCACTTCAGATCCTCCTCCTCTGTGGAACAGTTGAGGTGCCTCTTACTTGAAGGGTCTTTAAAAATCAATGAGTACAAAAATGCCTGTGCTCTAAAAACGTTAAGAAACATTGTTTCCAAGTCCTATGAAATCAGCTAGAACCTTCTTCTCTTCACTGTGAATAGTTGAAGCACTTACCCATGTGCTGGACTTGGTGTGTTCTTAATGTCTGTACTGTGTATATATCTATCTACATAGATATCTTGTAGCAGGTTTGGAGCAGTATTTTGCTGAAGATAGAAGTGCTGGTAAAATGTCATGTAGGATTGCTCTTCTACTTCAGTGAAAGTAAAAAGAACCTCCTCACGCTATAAATAGCTTTCTTTCTCTTTTCCTGTGTCAGTAAATCCTTACATTCCTGTTCTCATTCAGTGAAATTCATTAGGATCTTTTAACCACTTCTCCAGGAAGAATTTTAAAGGTGCTTTGGTGCTGTTACTAGACTCACATCTCTGTCATTGATGCTTTTGTCCTACCTTTGCCATCTATGAGCAAACCTTGTAATTTGGAGCTGTGGTTGCTGTGACTGTCAGAAATTTTAGGGAACACTTCTTTAATGTTGCCCTAAATTCCACTTGCTTTCTCTTTGTTCAATGGAAATGTTAAATGAGAATTCATGTCACCGTAAGAGACTTGGAATTAAAATGTGGCCGAATAAAAATACAGGTTGCTGCTATGTTGTTTGTTTGTTTGTTTTTAGGAGTGTATGATATTGTGAATAATCTTGGTTCACTGGTGGCCAGATTTATCTTTTTGCCTATTGAGGAGAGCTTTTATGTCTTCTTTGCTAAAGTGTTGGAAAGAGGAAAGAACGTGAAGGATCAGAAGCAGGTATGTTTAGGTTTGGATTAATTACGTGTCAATTTTTTTTTTTACAGATAAGTTGCATCACAAGTGTGACTGACAGAAGCATGTGTTTACATTTGAGTTAAACTGTATTTACGTGTGTTCGCACATTTCCTTGAACAGAGGTGTTCAGGGCTAATGTTTGTGTAGAATTCGGAAGGAGTAAAACATGGAAGGGAATGATAAATATATAAAAATTGTTGGAGGTTAAGACCGTGTGTATGGGTAGTTCAGTAGCAAAGGGTAAGTTTCATACCTTTTTACACTGTGCATACTGATATTTTTTTTTTATTTTGTCAAGTAGCTTTTCTGCAGGAAAGTAGTATATTGATTCTGATTCATGTAATTGACTCCTTTTTTTTTTTTTCAGGATGATGTTGCTATGGCTGCGAATGTGTTAGAATTGCTGTTGAAACTTGTGCTTCTGATTGGCCTCACCATCACGGTTTTTGGCTATGCCTATTCCCAACTGGCTTTGGATATTTATGGAGGATCAGTGCTCAGTTCTGGAACAGGTAAAGATTTACAGAGCTAGGAAAGAAGCAGCTGTTATGAATTCTTTCATAAATCAGCAGACTTGTTTGTTTTTTTTTTTCTGTAAAACTTTCATTTAAATCAGTCATTTAGCTTGGCTGAATCGAGAGGTCATGCTTTTGTAATAGCATGTTTAATATATAGACACCTTGAACTAAAATATACTGAAGAGCTCTAAATATGTATGATCAGGTTTGGGGTTCTCTCTTTACTGCAGTTTCTCATGGTTGGATAAGAACACTTTAAAGGATTTTTTGACTTCTCCAAGATGTAAAATTGCTACCTTCAGCTGCTTAAAATAACAGCACCCGCCCCTGCTTCGCCCCCCAGATGCATTCAACAACTTGGAATCCAAGAAGTAGTAGTAGTAGTAGTTTTAGTTTTACAGTAGTTTACTGTATTTAGGAATGTGGATGCAAGTCAAGTGACTTACAAGGAACAGATGATTTGGATTATGATAAATACTAATTTTTAATTGAGAAATCCCTTTTTACTAAAATAATTTTTTATAGTTACCTTTTTTGTTACTGTAATTGTTATTGTCGAGTGTTTGGGGATTTTTTTATTTTTTTTTTTTTTCCTTGTTTATTTGGTTTCTTGTCAAGATATCTAGACTTGTTCAAATGAACCGAACTTTCCATTATTGGTGATAACATTACAATTTTTATCTCTTAGTATCAGAGAGTGTAGAAACAAAGCAGTTTTATAAAAGGAATAATGTACCTATCATTCTGTTGTGTTTTTTAGGTCCGGATCTCCTCCGATGTTACTCTTTGTATGTCCTATTTCTTGCTATCAATGGAGTAACAGAATGTTTTACATTTGCTTTGATGTGTGAAGAAGAGGTGGACAGGTAGGAAATTGTGTCCCCAGAATATTCCTGTAATTAATCTATTTATGGCTTACTGGAGTTCAGTACATGAACAGGGCAGTTTTTCTGCATGGCTATGTGCGTGGAAATGCTTTTTTTCCAAAGAGCAGTTTTCGTTCTGCAGCCACTTTAAGAACTGTGTTTCTTGTCTCCAGAATCAGATGCAACAGATGGACAAACGAGCATGCACTAGGTTTTGTTTTCACAGGCTTGTATTTGTTGATAAACATTGATCTTCTTTAAAATTTATTTGTAATGACTTTTCAAATGCAGCAAACTCTTCATAATGAGCAAAAAAATATTCTGTCCCACTGAAAACCAAATCCTTATTTAGCTGTCTATATCTACATTTAGACGTAGAAGCTTTAGCTGTGTTTAAGTGTTTGGGTAAAAAGGTCAGAAATGTATAAATAGAAAGATTGTTAAATTAGCTTTTGGTACATCACTAACTGGGAAAGCAATTTAAATGAGAGTCTTGTTTTCTGTACATATGTGCCTGAAGTTATATTTTTTTAAGACAGGCTATCACTTAAAACTCATCAAAATTTTGCAACAGTTACAAATTTTCATGTACAGTTACAGTATATAACATTCAGTTTTCAAATTTATCTTCTTTCACTAGAAGATGGCAAGAGAATCTGTTTCTTATTTTAGAACAGAAATCATGGTATTTCTTCCAAGTTAAGTTGGTAAAATACAAAGGTAAGTTAGTAACTGCATACATTAAGTTGTTTCTTTTTCTTTGTAGGTACAATTTCATTATGCTGGCCTTATCCTTCACATTTCTGTGCATCTCATATTTCTTGACCCGCTGGTATAGCAGTGTAGGCTTTATCCTTGCCAACTGCTTTAACATGGGTATTCGAATAGCTCACAGCATCCACTATATCTATAATTTCTTCAAAGAAAGCACTTACAGACCTTTGACAGGCTTGCTTCCCTCACCATTTTTGGTACTTGTTTACATCATAAGTGGAGTAATCACTGGTTTTTCAGAGGTAAGCAGACTGGTTTTGCACTGTGAAAGTTAATATCAAATGTCTTTGTGTCCACGAGCTGAAAAATACTGGTAGCAAGAATAGGCTTACAAGGATAGGCTGAAAGACTTGCATTACAGGCAAGGCAAGATAAAATATTGTGAGGTTTTATCTTTGATGCAGTTATATCTGCCACCTGTAGAAGGTGTATTGGACAAATAAAACACAACACATTTCTGCTGTCTGTAGATTAATCCATGTCCGTAGTTCTTAAGTAATCTGTGTTGGACCTTATTTTTTTATTGAGACAATAAATCTACTCTGTGCTGACTAGTTTTCCTGCAATTGCTTGTTTCCTCTGTAGGTGGTGTTCTGCTGTGATAAGGGTTGGATGGGAAGGCTGGTTCACATCAGCACAGGGGCTCTGTGCTTTGCAGCAACCATTGTTACGATGTTCTGCACAGAGACTAAGCTGATCCACTTTGTCAGAAGCCATTTCCTCTCCCAGTATATGAAGAAAGGAACGTGAAATGCTCCTGTGCAGAACAGTTCTTGTATGTGCTTGAAGTAAAGGGCTGTATTTTTTTGCATAGACCTGTATGGAAAAATATTTCCACATGTGTTTATTGGAAGCATTCATAAGGGAGTGGCAATGTAAAAGACTGCCAACTGAATGTTGTTTTGTCTTTCACTGGTCAGTACAATGAAAGAGAGTTGAGTAATTTTCTCTTTATGCAATATTCTTTACTAAGCTTTTCTTCAAACAGCCTATTTGGTAATGAATGAAGATGTAAGATATGTTCTTCAGACAAAACCTAGTTAAACTTTATGGAGAATGCTCCCATTCTTACCACTGGCAGTACATAAATGGAGGCATCAGATGGCTTACATCTAAAGATGTAATTCAGAGTGCTCTTATTTGAAATGAAGGGCTGCTTAACTGGTTAGAAAATAAGTGGTCTGACCAAAAAAATCAAAGCCAAAAAGGAAAATCCACAAAACAAAAGCTGAAGAAAGCACTAGAGCAAGGACCGGTAGCAATATAACTGTTACTGCAGTACAACACAGTGTGGTGCAGGGACATCGAGTCATCAGCGTTTTGAAGTGAAAAGCAGTGAACAGAAAGATCTTGTGTTTACAAGGAAATTATTGGCATACACAGCATGTGTCCATGCGAGTTATGTAAGATTATTTCATTCCACGTATCATTCATCTGTGAAGGCATTGATTAACTTGTCAAACACTTTGAAGCCTTAGCTAAAAGAAAAAAGGGGGATTGAGCAGTGTTTTACAGAATGTGTTAAGTACAATCGCGCTGACGGCTGAAGGTCCAGTTGATCATAAAAGGTTAATCATAAGGTTAATCATAAAACTTACTTTGACTCCATTGTTCATTGGTTTTATCTGAGATTTTTAAATGCCAATATGAAAAAAATTACTTGATAAAAATGATTGTCTCATCTGTGAAATCAAATGTTAAATATATTTAGCATTATGCATAAATACTTGAAAGAAATATTGAAGCTTCTGTTATTGGATAGAAAATGTATCTCTCTGTTTTAACCAAGTTTCCTCATGTCTTATTCCTTTAATTGTTCAGTCTTAACATTTGTATTGTTGGGACTTTAAGTTGTTGGAATTGTGGACATTCAGAAGTTGTAAAACAAGATGCTACGCTACTGGTTTAGGTTTACTAAGGGCGTATTCTATTGTTTGTCTAAAATATGAACTTGGCAATTTCAGAATTTACAAGTGACAGGTTTATAATGATCAGGGTTCCCTTGGGGTGTTTGGATGGACCAAAAAATGTCAAGTGATGAAAAATGTGTTGTCAGATATGTACAGTCAAAAGCTTTTAGCTTGATTATGTAGCAATTCCTCAGATCCTCAGACTGCTTAAATTACTTCACTGTGATGGCAGTATGGAGTTGGTCCTGGTAAGCAGAGCTCACAAAGTGAAATGCTTTCTGCTATCAGTGTCTGGCTACTGTTATTCTCTACATTACTACTGCTACTCTCTACCTTATTCGGCCCTGCTGAGTGAATTCGCTAGTTCTCTGCCTTTTAAATATTTCTTTTCTACCTTGTCTTGCAGCTTTTTGAAAAGGCTTACAAATATACCTTGCATCTCAACAGGTGAAAATACTGTTCCATATGAATCAGGAAGACATTTAAGGTGGCTTAATCATTGTTCACTTACAAGCTAAGGATGCATTCCTCTCTTAAACTTGTTCTGTGAGCAGTGGAGTTGTGGGTTTGGTTTTGGTTTTTTTTGTGTTTACTATATAATTTATGTGGCAGAAAACAACAAGGAGGGACAGGAAATACAGATCTATGAAGCTGTCTCCTGCTTTCTTATTTATTTGTGTGATCATTAGTGTGAAAACTGTTAATTGCTTTTTTATAAAGAAGCAAACTCTGTCAAACTCAGGGACAAAGTTGAGATTGAACTTGACCAAAATTCCCTTTTGTTTGCAGTTCTGCCAGTCTGTTAAAGGCACAATGGTATTCTTGTTTATAAATTTCTTGAAGCTCTTCTTCAGTGTTTCTCTGTAATCCTTTAGTTTAAGTCAGAGGAGAATTAAACAGTTATAATTACATACATCATGTGATGAGGGTTTTTTTTAATAGTTGGATGAATGACACTGAAATAACTGTAAGATACAATTGTTAAATAACAGGATAATACCAAATGGAATTTATTTCACATACACTTTGGTTTTTTTTTCTTCCAGTTGAAGCTTTTTGGAGTGTTATTTGTATCTTTGGTACAGCTGATGCTTAAATTTAATTGTATTTTCTAGCATATTTTATGTATAAATTAATTTACCAATCTAGAAACTTACACATCATTTCCTATCAAACACATTGAGAAAATTTACTGTAGAAATTTATGTAAGTAGGAGTATTATTATAGTCCTCTTTGCTTTTGTTGAATAACATGTTTGTATGGATTGGATGGGTTTGTATGAATCTTTGTTTGATTTTAAACAATTTGTTGTTGTGATACAAACTGTTGAAGTGTCTAAGACTAAACTTCATATTCAGTGAAGTTTGTTAGCTGAATTGTACTGCAACTGGCACTATTAGTCTTGGGTACCAACCAATTGTTGAACTGTTTATTCTTTTCTAGTATTGTAAATATTTTAACTTGCATGTAAAGAAGTGGGAGGAGGGCTGCATACATTTTTTTGGGGGGTGAAATTAGGAGTTAAAGCTTTTACTGTAGTGTTTCATCTGCTTTAGTAGGTTTGAAAACTAATAGGTTGAATAATAATAAGCTTGAATGTTGGCCGCAGTTTAGCACCCATAAGATATGCTCACTTTTTCATATGAAGGATTGTCAGTGTGAGTACCTTGAGATCAGCTAGTCCTAATTTGGTAGCTTTTGGATAGTGCTTAAATCTTAACTTTGAAATTGTATGGACTTCATATTTCTCAGTGTTTGAACATCATACTTTTTTGTCCTTTAATTACCCTTATTTTAAAGATGATACTGAAGAGAGAAGACCTGAGGCTTTTTGAACCACACCATTGCATCAGTGGATCTGTTGAGATGTAGTGATTTTGCCTGGCACAAAATACAGAACTAATTTACGTTCTGGTAGTGCTATGTAAATGCAATTAATTTTCTTTAGAAGCTTAAAATGAAGCTTGAAGCTCTCCACATCTGATGTCCAGCTGGGCCATGGAAGCTAAGTGCAAGCCATACTCAAAAGCATTAGTAGCTGGTAGATCTAAATACTTGATAGGAAGTAGTTATCTCTGTTGCATTTTGGATTGCTTCCACAAAGCAGTGCTTGTGCTCTTCAGTTTATGGATCTGAACTGTGGTTCGTGCAGTACCTTGCTGTGATATAAAAGGAGGAATGAAGTCTTCCCAGTTGGGATGTCTCTAACTGCACAGTGCTATAGGGAGCTTCATTCACAGACTCTAGGGCAGCTGTAGGCAGCTAGGGTAGGATAGTTGTAATTGTGGGGGAAAAGTAAAACAATTCTGGTTTTTATTTTGCCAGACTTGCTGTTTGGTTATATTAAGCAAGCATTTAATAGAGGTCTGTGTGCTGATTTGCTAGGTAGTTTTTGTGATTCACAGATAATCTGTCTTCAGGGTGACGTAATTCCAAAGTTTCTCTGGTTCTATGCCTTATCACTGAACTGAGAAAGCAGAAAGAAAGGAACATAATCAGGAGGACAAGCACGGATCTGTGATTATTTCAGTTTCAGACTGAAATAATTAAAACTGTGTCATGTAGAAAAAACTGAGAGCGGTTCTTAAACACAGATAAACTGTATGTAATCTGTTAGTAAACAAGAATCATGTTTTGTGCTTTGTAGTGCACTTCAGAGAGCACTTCAAAAAGGGAGGAATGTACCAGAGCTTGGGAGAAGATTGCAGAGATTTGCTCTTAACTTTCTTAAATGTTAGAGTATTTCAGACTCTCCCTCTTGGGCAACAGAGGAGTGTGAAACTGCATTGATACTGTTCAGAAGAGACTTGCTTGTGTCTCAAAAAGCAGCTGAGGCTTACTTGTGCACTGCCTGTGAGATAAAGCTTTGTGATCACTTGTGAATATCTTCTGTTTGTTGTTTTTTGTTGTTGTGGTTTTTTTTTTTTTTTATGTTTGTTTTGTCCTGTATGTAGATATGTAGATACTGCTTTTCTTTAATTGCTGGAGAAATCAAGCAGTCTCTGTAAAAATGCTGTGGGTCACCAGAGCCCTGCACTGGGGTGGAATGAAGAATGTGTTGGCCAGCTAGCAGAAGGTTATGTTATGGCCTACTTGCAAAGCCTGGCAGCAGGGAGTGACGAGGGAGCAAATTAAGGTTGCACAGAAAAATTTGTGTCTTTAAGTTATATATGCTTGACTTGGCAGTACTAACGTTTTCCTAATGGAAAGTTTTTTTGGAAATAATACTATAAAATGAGTACCATAAAGTGCACTCACGTGCCTTCTCTTCTTTGGGTAATGACTTCTAGCAGTCTCTTGGGGGTTGGGGAGATGTTACAGTATGAGGAAAGGAAGAAGGGAAATGAGGTAGAGTACAGTACATGTGCAAAGACCATAGTGTGTCTCTGAGGAAAGATCTTTGGTCTGAGTTTCTTCAATCGCTGAATGCATTTCTGTCACTGCATATAAAACTCTTGTGTAGCCAGAGACTGAAAGCAGAAAAGCATAATAACAAACTGAAAACAACTGCACAGTATACAGGCTTGGTAACTAGGTGTTCAAGGTACTTAGTATTGTGCTGGGGCTAACTGCTAACCAGGTTGGGAGAAGAGGGAAGAACTTTCTCCCCATCCAGAGGAAAATTTTAGGCATATAGGTCATCTGAAAGCTACTGTGCAATGGGAGTGGGAAGTTTTTGTGGCTGAAGATGTTTGGAGGAAGGCTGGAAAAATATTTGCAATCTGTCAGGGGAGAATTACATGTAAGGCTACGTTAAGGTTGCTGCAATATGAGCCTTGTGGAGAGCTGCAACCAGTTTGACTAGTTTATTACAGTTAGGAAAAGGGAAGTTAGTCTCTCTAGGGTAAGAAAATTTGGATTTGAAATTAGCCAAATTGTAATTGGTTTGACAAGCTATTGCTAAATGGTGTCAAGTAGAAGGGGCTAGTCTCTTTTAGTGGTGCTCTGTGATAGGTTATGGGATAATGGTCACAAACTGAAACAAAGGAGTTGAGTTCCACCTCAACATGAGGAAAAACTTATTCACTGTGAGAGTGATGGAGCCCTGGAATAAGCTCTTCAGAGAGGCTGTGGAGTCATCTTCTCTATAGACTTTCAAAACCCACCTGGATCTGTTCCTGTGTGGCCAGCCCTGGGTGATCCTGTGCTGGCAGTGGGGTTTCACTCGATCTTCCAACCCCTACCATTCTAGGATTTCATGATGAGTATTGGGAAAGAAAGGTATGTGCTTAGGGAATGATACAACACTAACACCCTTTGGGGACATGTGGCTCATTACCCAGAGATTGTACAGGGCTATATGTGTGTGAAAAGGTCCAGCCTGGCTGTAATTGCAGAAAAAGCTGGTTGTGCAATGTATTGGGAAGAAATAAAAGGAACAACAGACCAAAACGCAAGATAGACCCATCTTGGAAGAAGTGATTTAATCCATTTCAGTTAAAATGAATCAAAAACATATAATGGCCCTTAAATTACTAAGTTCTTACCATTTAGTTTACAAGATGATGCTCCAGGCTTTACTGGCTTGAACAGAAGTAGCTCAGCGTAGTGAGGATGATGATTTTATTAATGTCCCTTCAAGCAAGTGTGTAACTATAGAGGGACTTCAGGAGTGGTGAATAAAACAGAAGGGAAAAGGTTTGAAACAGTGCAACACTAAATACTGACAGTACTTTGATAAGGAGTTCAGGAAAGGAAGATTGCACAGGTAAGTATTGGAAGAGGTGTGTGTGTGGTAACAAAAGCTTGCTCTCTGCTTCCCCTTGCGTGTGTATCTGTGTAATATTTTCAATGTTAACCACAATTTCAGTTGATAAATATAATTACTATTGATAAAACTGACTGTAAAAGGAAAGAACAGTAGAGATACCTGTAGTTTAGTAACAGTATCGGACATCTTAACCATGAAAGAAAATGTGTCTGTGCAAGAATTCTTCAATGAGGCTGTGCCAAGAAAACATGATGATTCTAGAATATTAACAAAAAATGTTAGAGTAAGAAGTTTGCTGTCTGGATACATTAATGCCTTACAAAGGTGGGAGGCTGGCTTGATGGATAGCTCCATCAAATTAAGAAATTATACCAATAGCAACACTAATTTTTCTTCAACAATAACGTAGCATTTCTCTATCATTAGAAAGGCCAAACAGCAGTGATGGCATGTAACTTGTAGTTACATAGAATATTAGCTGAAGGCATCCTTTCGATACAAACAAGCTTTAGGAAAGAAAAAAAACTAAATGATCTTTACAGTCCTAAAAAGAAAACAAGAACAAATATAAGTTATAGCTGCTCATGCTGAACATGAGCAAGTTGTTATGTGCAATTACCCTTAGTCTTTGACACTGCTATTAATAACGTTTTGATGCTGTATCTCAGTTACCAATAAGTCATCTGGCCACTAACAGGAATAATTGTTTCCAAATGTCAAAACCTCGATAATTTCTCTGCCATTTATTACCATCACAAACTACTGGTATTTGTATAGGTTATGACAACATGCAATGACTGTGAAATACATTTCACCCTGATGGTGTATACTCTGTCAAACAAACGTGTGTTAAAACATCATAGACCAAAGGAGATGTTTCTGTTACTACACAGCAAGTATGAACCATGAGTTTGTGCTGAGGTATTCATAAATATTTTTCAAGTAGGAGTGCTGCCAAGTACCTTCTGGAGGCCATTTCTTATGGAAGGCCAGAGATAGATTGCGTATTTGCCTCAAATAATTTGTAAACTGGTGTGGTTTATTTTCTGTGTCCTTGTTGTTTGTTCTCTGTAGCAGGGCATGCAGGATCTTTGTGGCTGTAACAACTTCTACAAAGTCAGGATGAGACAAAGGAGGGGCCGAAGGCAACGGTGCCCTACTGCTCCTGATGGGCCATGGCACCTGGTTATATGTATTATGTATCTGTTCCCACTCTGCTCTCTTGATGCCATCTGTGTTTTCCTTCAAGTCTCTTGGGCCATGGGAACCCAAGGAGATCTTTTCTGTTCTCTGAACTGTGAAATGCTTCCATGCATGTTCCAGTTTATCTTTCAAGCTGAGTAGTGTATTTGAGGAAAGTCCATGTATAGCAATTCAGAACAAGGTTTAGACAGCATCAATTGCACTTCACAATCTAATTCTGGACTTAAATGTTTGTGTTCAAGGTAGGAAAGTGTTCATCTGGTCACAGAAAAGAAGCAGCAAAGACTTAATTATTTTAAAAATGCCTTCCTATTTTGGGCATGAATTTCAGTTCATAAGTTTTACAAATCATATGGTGCTGAAGTAGTCTGGAAAAGAAAGGATCAAAGCCAGGAGGTGTTAAGCACTTTTCCAATACCAAATGGATTCTGTCACCTGAATTGATATATATCACCTAAAACTAGTTCTCTTGTAACTTTGAACAATTCATGAAGGGTTCTAACTGCTTGTTTGGATATTTTTTTTCCTCCTGCAGTTGTGAATTAGGTGGAAAAATATTGCGGCTGAACATAACATTGTTTTGTCACTAGAAAATTCACTGTTGACATTGAATTCAGTCTGGAAAAGTAAAAAGGTCATGATACAGTATCTGTTTTGTGGAGAGTGTAGTTATTACCTCCAGTAATATTGTGAACACTGGAGTGGAAAAAAGTAACTCCAGAGCAGAGATGCTGTAATGATGCCTTTTTGACCATAGTTGTATGGTTTGCACTAGCTGGACTTCCCCTAGAAGTATGTCTGGAATTTAAGCTTGAACAAAATACTCATGCTGCTCAAACATAAGGTGGAGCTGTTTCTTTGTGACAAAATTTCCACCTCACATCTCCACAACTCATGTTTTTTCCTTACCGTGTTTTCAGTGTTACCAGTGATTTTACAGCCAGTGTTCTGGAGGCACGTGCCTCTTACCAATGTCACACCAACCACAGCTTCTGACAGTCTACAGGAGGGGTGGTTCCCTGTAAATTACATGGCCTGCATGGTGATTAAAATCTGCAAACTGTCTGCCCAAAATTAATCCACATGAAAAAAGTTTTTGAGAAGAAACATGTAAAGAATACATTCCTTTTAAAATCTGTACATGATACAGCAAATAAGTTCTAGTCCTGTAAAGACAGATGACATTTAGTGGGGGATCAGGCTATTCATTTGTTTATGACTGGTAGTGTTTGCTGGGATTCACAGAGATACTGCTGTGTTTGATTTCCACAGAGTTGATCTAGGTATATCTACCTAGAGAGAGAATCCAAATGATGCTCCACATTTTCCTGGTTTTTGCTAAAACAATCTCAGAAGTGAGGCTTACTTTCCTTTTGTTGCTTACTCCCTGGTTTGTATCTTTCCCCTCTGTAGAATGCTGCTTCTCTTAGGCCTTTTCCTCCTGCTTTATGCCTACCAAAATACTCTACTGCAGCATAGCTGGGAGCTTATGACTAAAACAGGAGCTGAAATAAATTCCCTAAGCAGTCTAACGCTGGTGCAAGTTGTCAGGTCTTGGAGCAGTTGCTAAGACAGTTTGCTGTACCTGTCTGTTCTTTGTTAACAGAGTAGGAGTAGAGGTCAGCATTTTGTAGATTTGGATCCTCTGCTGTTTGTGAGTTTGTGTGTGTGAATTTGTCATGTGGGACTTCAGTCCCTCTTAACATTAAAAAAAGGATTTGATTTTAAAGATGATAATTTTCAGGGAACTTCATCTATAAAAAGAAATTATCTGCAATAAAAAAATGTAACATACATGAATAGTAAGTATATCTTTTCTGTTTCATGATGTCTTTTTCTGTTGGTTTTTTTTTTTAAATAATTTTAAATTGTAGTTTCTAGTGAACAATTGCTGAGAGCAAGAAGGGTTCTGACATCCTTGGAGTCAAGGCTCAGAGTTAAGAGAAATGTTTTACAATGACTGTATTGGCACCTGCAGCGCTCTGGACTACTGACCCTACGGAATGTCTCACAGCACCATGTTTCTATACTTCAGAGTAGTGATTTGAAATTTGGATGTACTGCTCCTAGGGAGAGTCAGGGACTGCAGTTGTAGTCAGCCTTCAGAAATGAGCACCTTTCTCCTGTGCTGGCAAAAAAACCCTTTTGTGTATGGTTTGCTTTAGCTTAGCAGTTGCTTTCCCTGGGTCCTCACTTGCAGAGCTTCAAACTCTTACTCCTCTTGCTAAAAGCCAACTCATCGATCTTTCCATTAACTGGCTCAATTGAAAGCCTTAATTGTTAAAGTCAAAGCTGTCCTGTAAACTGAATATGTTGTGTGACTTAACTGGGCAATAGCCAGCACCTCAAAATGTAAAATTCACTTTCTGTATGTAGGAGGTGGTGCGAAGTGATAACACAGTTCTGAGCAAAACTCAGCACACGCACAAATAAACTCTGGCAACCCCTTGTGATAATGAAAGTTTCTTCATCTTCAGGTTTTGCAAACACTTAAGGTATTAAATAGTTGCCTTCCATCAGTGCTTTCAAAGGTTTATGCCCATAAGGTCACCTGCAGCCAGTGAAAGTAAAACCTTACTATGAGGTTATTCTTCTGATACTCAGTTCTGCAAAGGTAAAGTTAACTTGCCAACCCTGTAGAGGCAGATAAGAAATCCACGGTGTCATTTCACTTTTTCAGCCCTGTTATGCCACATATTAGTCAGAGTTCATTTATTTCATTAGTTTACTTTGTAAAGCAATTACATAACTGTTACCACAATAGGACTGGAATGGTGTATTACATTTACTAAAATAACTTGGCAATTAATTTCAAATGATCTCTGTGTCATAATTTCCTACATATAATATAATTATTAAAATGTCTATGAACACTTTACATGCAGTACTGGTGTGAGTTAGATCAATCAGAAATTAATTGCATCCAAGGCATCAGCATAGCCTTCTGGGATCTGCTGAATACTAGTGTGTCACAATAAAGTCATAATAATTGATGTAGCATTGAATCGTGCCTTTGCTTCTCACTTATAATGGCGATTTTATTAGCTAAGCAGGCTAGGTGGAAAAATGGAAAGAAAAGAGAAATGCAAGTAAGTTAAAAACTAGCTTATAGCCGTTAACTTTGATTTAATTCTGTGCTTATGTGGTTTATCATCCTGACACTTTCCGTATGCTTAGAATAGCTTGTCCTTGTTTTGCACAATTGCACTCTCACTCTATTTGGTATTTATATATGTAGAAAGGAAAGGAATGGCTCAGTATTCAACTCGTCAACCCAAAACATTTCTTCACAACTTTGGTATGATGGCTTTGAAATACAAAATGAATCCTGGTAAGTATTTGGTTTCTCTTAGGATTTTTTTTTTTTTCCCTGAAGGTGTGACTCGGGTGATTCATGTTGTAGGGTGCATGTATCAAAATATGTAATAAATTTATCTCTTCCCTTGAAGCTTCTTCTAATTTCCTTTTTTTTATAATGTCATAAAGCAGGGCTGTTGCTGTATCACAGCTACTGAAGAGAGGTTGAACTGACTTTTTTTCTATATGCATATTAGAGGAGTTACTTAGTTTAAAATTCAGCTACCAACTGTTTATTATTTTCACAGAATCCAAGAACTAGGTGAGTCTGTTTTCTTTAGGATATGTGTTATTTAAAGAGCCAAACTGACAGTCATCAGGTATAAAAAGATAGTTATAAAAGAAGGATTTTGAACTTAAGTGAATCTCTTATGCATTTGATACCCTTTTATAACATACCATTTCTTCTCTCTCGAGGAAGCTTACATTATTTCCTGATCTTGTTTCTTATGAAAATGTGTGTTCTTTACCACGTTGGTTGGATACATACCTATCCCTTCATGTTGCTTTCCCAAGTGCAGGTCTGGCTTCTTAAAGGAATAGGTTTGGACCTCATATGCAATGTATGTAAAAAAAGTCCATTTCTACTTCCTACCTTTTAGGTATCTAATACATTTTTGGCTGGCATAAAATGGTTTCATCCTTGGATGAAGAGATGTGTTTCTGCTATCCTAGACCACATCCAGGGTCTCTCATGACAGTCACTGCTTTCCCAAATGGAAAGATGGAGGATGTGCTGAAGCTCATACCAGGAGGCACTCATTATGTGACACTGTATTAAGTGTCACAAAAGCAAGTCGTTTTTCCCCAAAATGGACAAGAAGGGAAGAGTACAGGAAGAGAGCAGTTAAGTTATCAAAGAAATGTTTTATCAGACAGCCTTTGCTTGGTAGATTTTCTGCACTTAACTTCCCTCTGCTCCTTCTAGGGCTGCATGCTCTTCTGTATTGTTTTTTTATACTCCTGCTTGCTGCCTGTATGTGCTGCAGTTCAGACAGTTGTGTGAGCTTGTTTTGGGTGGGTAATCCTGCACTGTATAGAAAATATATTTCCTGTTTCTTCTGAAATACAGAAATACAGTCCTTTTGCAGTCCCTATCTGAAGGGGAATGAGAAGGCAAGCAGGATAAGCTGCAAAAATTAACAAGAAAATCACACTATTGCCTTGGGTGAGGGGGAAGTAGGTGGCAGAGGGATCTGAAAACAGATGCTGAAAACAGATAAACACACTCTACTTGTAGAGTTGTAGCTAGATATTCATGTGGGAAAAATCTTCAAACAGAAGATGAAAATCCTTATCTAGAAAAAACTTTCTGAACTGTCAAGGTTCATGAGTAATGGAAGAAAGTGATATAAGAGGGCAGAAGACATGTCGATGTCTGAGAGATGGCAAATGGAATACTGGAGATTAATGCAGAACTAGAGGAAGTCTCTGAGGTTTACATCATGTCACCTTTTCCCCAGGAGTTTCCATGTGTTGCAAAATACTGAGAGTATTTCCTTGCTTGTTTGTAATCATGTAACATCACAGTGCTGTTTATCACCTCACTTCCGTTCAGCCCAGCTGTGGGGTTTTTTAATGACTTTAACCTGTTATACTTTTGTGTATTGTTTTCTGTTGCTTTCCCTCCTTTCCTTTCCCCCATCTCCTTTATAGCTCTCCCCTCCACTCTGCCTGCATATACTGCCCTTTCAATGGCTGTGTTTGTGTAGCACTGAACCTGCTTGCCAGTTGTCAGATTCCTCCTTCTCTGTTTATCATTCCCAGGTTTTAGGTTCTCTTTAATTTCTCTTGTAGATTTTACTGTCTGTATCTTTCAGCAAAAAAATGTGGAATTAATTTAGTTAATGTTTGATGACATATAATAATGAAGAGTTTATTAGCTTGCTTATAGTTTTGTTTACTTCTGAGTATGAAGATAAAATGTTTTATGTGACTCAAATTTTAAGCACAGTTGAATGATTTAACTGAGCTATTATAGCTATTATTTGTGATCTCCATTTACAAGAATATGCTTTTCTATTTACTGACAATACCTGTGGAGCTGTGCAATGTTTTTTTGCATTTATGTGATCTGTTCTATAGCTGTGAAGTACAGAGTATTTCTTCTCCATTGAGCTGCTTTTGTGTAAATGGTTTTCAGTCAAGTAAGAATTCTATTGTGTACTTTTTATTTCTAAATTACAGGTAAACTCTTTAGGGTCCCAGAATTTTCCCACTGTGTCAGGAGTGCAAGGTGTGGTCAGAGATCAGGCTGATTTCAGAGTTCAGTTGAGCAGTGTGGCTTCTGCACTGCTCTTGGGTATTTCTATCCCAGGTTTCCGTGTTGCAGAATTAGGGGCACTTCAGCTGAGAGAACAGGACTTCTGAGAACACATTTAACAAAAGTTCAGCTTGTTACTGGAGCATTTAATTTTTACATCTTCATAAAGGTATTTGTGAAAAAGACTTTCTTAATGTTTTTGTCTTATGGTAACTGAAAAAAAAAAAAGCTGTCTGTTTACTTTTCTGTTTATTATTATTCTGTTTATTTTTTCAACTTAATAGGAAACAGCACCATTGCATATTTAATAATGCTTATTTTTTGTTTACTGTTTTGGTTTTGCATGGCTGCTGCTGAAGGACTTGGTAGCAAAAGATATATCCATAGAATCATAAAAACGTCTTTGTTGGAAGGGACCTCTAGAGGTCATCTAGTCCAATCCCCCTTGCAGAGAGCAGGGACATCCTCAGCTAGAGCAGGTTGCTAAGAGCCTTGTCAAGCCTCACCTTGAATGTCTCCCGGGATGGGGCCTTAGCTACCTCCCTGGGCAACTTGTTCCAGTGTTTTACACCATCATGGTAAAGAACTTCCTTACGTTCAATCTAAATCCACTCTTTTCTAATTTAAAACCATCACCCTTCATCCTTTCACTCCAGGCCTTTGTAAACAGGTCCTCTCCAGTCTTTTTGTAAGCTCCCTTCAGGTACNAATTCCTTATCCACTGAAGGGTTCACCCATCAAATCCATATCTCTCCAACTTGGTGAGTAGGATGTTGTGGGGCACAGTGTCAAAGGCCTTGCAGAAGTCCAGATAGATCACATCCATAGGTTGTCCCTTGTCCACTGATGCAGTCACTCTGTCATAGAAAGCTATTAGGTTTGTCAGGCAGGATTTCCCCTTAGTGCAGCCATGCTGGCTGTCCTTGATCACCTTCCTGTCCTCCATGTGCCTCATCAGACCTTCTAGGAGAATCAGCTCCATGATCTTCCCAGGCACAGAAGTGAGGCTGACAGGTCAGTAGTTCCCAGGGTCCTTCTTTCTACCCTTTTTAAATATGGGTGTAACATGTCCCTTCTTCCAGTCACTAGGAGCTTCACCCGACTGCCATGACTTCTCAAATATTATTGAGAGTATTATTACTGAGTATTATTCCTCCCTCTGCCCCCAGTTATCAGTTAATAAAGAAAGAGGCTGCTTTCTTCATATGTAATATTTTAATGTTTATCAGAGTAGGACTTCATTTACATTTCTTTTCAAGGTGCCTTTAAAGATGTTGTGATTGTCTTATTTTTGTTATGGATCTTGTTATTCAAATGAATTGTGTTGGCAATAAATTTTGGAAATTTCTGTGAAGGCAGAGACCTCTGGGGACTTATCAGGCTGGAGCCTGGAAACTTTCAGTTGCTTCCAGTTCACAATGGCATGAAGCTTTTACCTGAGACATGGTGCTCTTTACGCAAGGCATAACTACTGGACATCTGATTTTATTTTCTAAATGTGAGATACTCGATGATAAGCTTTCAGCTTGTCGTACAAGCAATGCCATAAGGCCTTTTGCATCTACAGCAGCCTGGGTTTCCAACAGTTGGCAGACTGGGGGAGGAAGAACCCAATAGCATTGCAGTCCCTTCTTCTGCCAAAAGATGGAGTAAATGATCTACTGAACAGCCTGTGCTGCTGACTGATTTTTCTAGGCAACTAGAAACTTTTCTGCATGGAAGGAAGCTTTTCTGTTGCCTTACAATGTTAAAGCTTCATGCTTCTCACAATTTGTGCTAAATGTAATGAGGCAATTCGTTTTAGTGAAGTGCCCAAACTGGCTGGTAACAGATGGTTTGGTGACAAATGGGTTACTTAGTAGTCTTATATAATCAGTTTTTATTTCAATTATTTTGTCTACTTATGTGTGAAAGGGCTATTTTAAAACAATCCTTTCACCTCTTACAGAAAGAAGTAGTATCTGTATTATTGGTCAAAGCAGTCCCTTCTACAAATATATAGGGATCCTCATCAAATCAAATTAAAAGTAGTATTGGCATGCCATAATTACAAATGAAAAAGTGGACGTTTTCAGTTGTGCAAGGAAATTCAGACAGTTTCTGGGACACTCTAAATTTCTTTGGCAAATAAACCTGAGTGCTGCAAGCATAGCTGGGTATATGTTGTCCTTTTCTCAGTTTTTCATTTCCATTGTCCATGCTAGAATTACCTGTTGGAATCTGGTGAGTGATCTTTTCCCATTGATTACAGTGGCATGAAGGTGGTAGACAGTGGCTTTGATTTGTTTTTGTTTTATTTTTGTTTGGGTCCCCCGCCCCCCGTTTTTGTGACTTAGTGTCTGCTTTAGTGCCAAGGGACTCTTACTATTTCTCTCAGGTACGCACTAGGTGACCTGACACTATTACTAACTCCTTGAGTTAGGTGCTGCCAATATGAACCTTTAAATAACAACTGCTGGGAAAACTAATCGGGATTAGTTGAAGGAGGCTGAAATCACAGGGGAGAGGCTGTGCAATTTAGATTCATCAGGTAAATGAACTACAGATATGTATTATGGGTAAAAGTGGTTCCAGAGTGGCCTTTTTTGTTTGGTAACACTCTGGCGACTTTCCAAATGTATGGCACGGTAAGCTGGTATTTTTACAGCAGTCTTCAGGATACGTATTGCATCTAATGTCTTCTGGTTTTCATCATCTAGGCTTTTTTCAACCCAGCTTTCCCATTTATTTGTAGAAATCTTGCCTGTAGAGGCACTCTTGTTTGACTGCTTCTAGAATATCCCCGTTTCAGCCCAGACGTTGTAACTCTTCAGAGAATTGAAAGATGGAGGAGCACTTTTAGCTTTGAACATTTCCAGCAATGCAGATTTTCCCCTTTAAATGTCAGTAACATGCAGCATTAGAACTAAAGTACAATGTCTGGTATGTGGCATGAATGGTGCAGAGAGGTTAAATGACTTCCCCAAGATACACACAGGGTGTCTGTGTCAGACTGTAGTCCAGAGCTGAGCAGAGTTTGGACTGTTGTACCCTTTTCAGGTTACAGATGATTCTAGTGTCAACCTCTCTGTGTTAAATTTTAAACATAAACCCTTGATTCCTTTGTCCTACCCCCAAAAAAAACCCAAAAAACAAACCAAGGTAAGCACTTAAAAAATGATAATGTACATAAGGTACAGTATGGGATGGTTAAGGAATAACCATAGGAAATTGGAAGGTGGTTGTGATGATTCGGTACATTTTTTTTTGTATACTTTGGGCACTGTGAACACCATCAGCTCTAACTGTGTTCCAGGACTTCATTCAGCTTTCAAGAGAATTCATATGACTATTTTTACCCATTATTGTAGAAAATGCAAGTCACTTTAGCTAGGTCACAAGTTTACAAGTAGAATGCTCATCCTGAGAGATGAGGAGGAAAAAAGCTTTGATATAGCACAAGGCGATGAGTTTTTACTTAACTGGAGTCCTTTTGCAGTGCCATCTTTGCATATTACTTACACTGTTCTCAAAATAAAAAAAGGGTTCAGGCTTTCATCACTTGCTATTTGAAATGTTCTCACTTCATTGCTGCTTCTATATAAGGCATAACTATCTGGAAGAACTAACTTAAATGTTAATTAATTCAACTGCTTTATCCATTTGATGTATATTCATTTTAGGAGAATTAGGAGGGGTGAAGAGAAGAAAGAGGAATGGTAAAGGAGGAAAAGGGTTGCTTTGTGTAAAAGGGGGATGCTTCTGGAAGTAAGTCTTTATCTTCACGTCTGAGTACTATTTCTTAGCCAGCTGATACATATAATTCAGAGGTTTACTACTCTGTTGATTGAAGATGGCAAGTGTTCTGACAGTAATCTAAAATCTGATACCGGTGAGGTGGAGAACACAAAATATATTCAAGTTTACAGCAATCAAAGCCAAACTTATATTCATGAACTAGAGCACATTTGAAAGAGTGGTTGCAAACCTTGTGATGCTCTGAGGTTGATCTGGTGTTAGCTCTAATTGCCATCTCCTTATGTGTTTTGGTGGTTGTGCTGCATGGGAAAGGTCTTCCAGTATGGAGACAAGAAAGGCAGTACTTGCAGCTTAAAGGTCCCAATTACTGTAAATGTTGAAAATACGCCTTTTCCCTCACACATTCCGAATGACCTTTGGTTCCTGTGGGCCACAGGGGATGGTGTGTTGCTGTCCATTTAAACAGTAAGAAACAGACTTAATATACTGAGGTAGGCCAGAGTATGAGAAATGCTCTGTCGATTCTCATTGTTTTATTTCTGCTCTGTGCCTTGTTCAGGTGTGCCAGGAGCTCTGTATGAGCTCCATACATATTTTGATCTGTGGTGGGATGCAGATGTGCTACTGTAATACTTTGTGTGGAAATGGGTGCTGTGTCAGAAGCAAGAAGCCTGTAGTGGCTGCTTGTGTGGACACAAGGATTTACTTTAAAAGTTAGCTGCATCTGTCTTGCAGCTATAGACAGAACAGGAATGGTATCATTTCATTAGTTCTTTACACCCATATCATGCACATTTCTTCACACGTGCTGACAATAACATGGCTGCAGGAACTCTGTATGCATGTCAGTGTAAATACTTTTCTTTCTAAGCATTTGATGACCTTAAGTAAATTTACTTGAGATACAGGATTAGTTGGCAGACCAAGTGCTCAAAAGTTATTTGGAAGCTCAAATAGTACTGCCCGATTTATTCACAAAGGAAATTGCAAACTGAGAATTTGGGCCTTTGCATTTAGCTAGGTTTCTGGACATCCTGTTCTTTGAGCTGCTGATAACAGGCAGAGCAGTGCTGTAGCTGTAGTTCTAGAGCAAATTAACGAGGATTGTTTTGTCTGTCACCAATGTCAAGCTACAGCTGTAAAGAAACAGTGGTGTAATCATGCACAATTTGATTATATGCTAGTTTTATCAGCTGATCTTTCTCACTGAAGTAATGAAACTTTGAATTCATGTGGATCTGAATTTTAAAGAAAGTTCTCTCCAAAATACTATGTGTATATATAAATGTATCTTGGAGATAAAAAATTCTACTGTCGGTGTTTTGCTTCTTAGAAGGGATATTGCAGTGTTGACAGTGCAGTTTAAATTGTAGTATTCATTTGTAGTAAGGTTGAGTGAGCTCCCGCATCTGTCTTTTAAACCTAAAATATTGACAGTAATGTAATCAAAGTCCTTTTTATAAAAGGTTTCCTGAGGCTGTCCCTCAGAAACCTATTAAATCTGAGAAAGAAATGAGAACATAGTCTCATAGGACTGACTTAAAGGACGCAGGAAAATCCAGATCTCCACTGAATCTCTCTCTCATTCCTGACATGAAGCTAGCATAGTCTTTGTGAGCGTTTCCTTGTTTCTTTCCATGTGATTATTTTCCAGCATTTATACAGGGCAATGTACTGGGGGACACCAGAGCTGTTAATGGCCTTATATCTTTTCTTGTTTTCTTTCTCAGTGTTGGTGTTTAAAACTACCCACAAGGGCTTTTCCCACCAAGGTATCTTGTATTTAAATCTTTATCATTCTTAGTTGAACTATTAGGGGAGGTGGGCCTTTACATTAAGTTGTCAGACATATGGATTTGTTTGAGAAAATTTCAAAATTGAAAGTGTTTTTTTGTTGTTGTTTGTCTGAGCTTTTGGGTTTGTGGTGTTTTGTTTTTTCTTTTTTTTTTAAATATCACCATATTTCATAGCTACAATGTGTATTTATTGGGAGACTAGTGGCGTAAGGCCTTTCATGAAACATTTCTTCCAGTTAGCTGACTTCATGACCCTTCATGTGCTACATTTTTTCTAGCCTGGAATAGATTCTGATTTCCAAACTGTCAGATATGCTCATCACAGAAAACCAGTCCATTGATTTAAGTTTCTGTCAAAACTTTTAGGGAGAATGCTTAATTTGCATGAATGTCTAAATAAATCATAAATGTTTGTAAATAGTCTTCTATTTTCTCAGTTTTAACATCTACTTTAAAAGGGTTTTTTAGCTGAAAGCCATTTTTAGAGATTGTTGCTCAAATTAGTTGTAGCAAGTGCTTTTTAAAAATAAACGGACCCAGTGGCATGACTCCGACTTCACGTGGTCTCCTTACTACTCCTGACCTCTTCAAAGATGCGGAAAGGAGTGTCCCTTATTCCAGAGGCAGGGGCAAAAGTTCTTAAAAGTGTTGTGTTAATTTCTGCTTAGGTTTGTGAAGATAGGGATGGATACTGAGCTTTCTTAAATACTTCACTGTCATCCATCATATTAAAATAAGTTATTTGATCCATGAATATGCCAGCTCTGCTCCCCCTTCTGACCTGTCCTGCAAATGCCCTGGGCGTGGGGAATGGGCGTGCTTGCTTGGCTTGGCAGATTCTCTGATCCACCTTGAGAGCATCACGTGTTCTCCTGCAGAAGAGGGAAATTGAATGGCTAGTGAATTGTTTTTCTTTCGGACATGGAGCTATTTAGCCCAGGTGTTTTGGGAGGGTAAGAAAATTCAGGGAGTGTTCAGTGACCTTCACACTCACCCTACCATGTGGTATACTGATAGAACAGTCTGTGTTTCCAGTGGGACCTGCCTGGTAATGCTACAGTGGTCACACAACCTTTATATGAAGTTTCCTTTATGTGGTATTTTTGGGCAGTCTGTCTTCTGCAGGTGGAAGCCTTTTTTAATGTGTTAGAAGTATTCTGCGTGTGTAACTAAAGAGGTGGAGGTTTTTTTTGTTTACCTTTAATCCCTGTCCCATTACCTTATTTTCCTCCCTCTGCTTACATGAAAGGATCCTCTTTGTGTGCTGTTTGTACTGGACATAAGCCAGAGGGCTTTCACCATAACAGAGACCCAGCTGTGCTAAGCAGTGATGCTGTAGAGTGTAAAAACACAATCTTTGGCCAAGAAGAGCTTATGGCCAGCCTGCTCAGGGCACTGTTTAGAGGCAAAGGATGGGTCATGAAGCCATGCCTAGCTAGCTGAAGTGGAGCGAGTGCTCAAGGTAATGCAGTAGGGCAGTGGTAGAACCAAAAATCTATCACAAGCTGTCTGAACTGCAGATTGTATTGCTCTATGCCCTTGGCTTCTGCATAGGTAATCACAACTTGACTTAAGGGATCAAGTCCAGAAGGAAGATGTCTATGATACATATTGCTGCCAGATAGCCATGGAGAGTTTTTCTTTTCTTGGAAAGTTATGTGGCTATGGTGCAGAGTAGGGCTTCCTATGAAATACAAGAATTAAGTTATATTACTCATTTTGCCGCTCTTGTTTTCAATCAGCAAATAAATATTCTGTTGCCTCAGTTTCTCCAGCTATCCAGTAATCACATAGGACTGCCTGACTCTGGAGACTTGTTTTTTTGAGCAAATTGTTACCTTCAATTGATTTGATTGTAATATAAATACCATGAACAAGCTGTTATAAATTTATAACAATATATCCTATACATAGCTGTGCTGTCAAAGCAGATGGTGCTATCTCTGTCTCGAGAAGTAAAGTAAGGCTGAGAACATGATGGTTGCTTCAGTGTTAATCCTGGAAACGAAGCAGCAATCTAAGAATTCAACAGCAGCATTTTCCTATCATTAAAAAAAAAAAAAGCAAACCCCGAACACAAAACCAACAAAACCAAGAACCCCACAAATAATAAATTGCAATAAAACAGGGAATGTTCTTAGTATTTGGTAAGAGAAAACCATAAAACCTGGAGTTGGTGCTATATTGCCTCCTGGTTTAGGTCTCTAATGTTTCCAGACTGGGACAAAATGATTTCATTTTACCTTTAATTTGTTCTGTTTTCATTATCATTAATTTCTTAATCTGATTTCCTAAAACCGAAAACTATTACATCCTCTATGCAATTTCTTATCTGGCAGTTTGTGTCTGTGTAATTTATAGTTGGGAATTTCTTTTTACTGTGTTTGTGGTGCAAAGGATAAACCCACCATTGTTAGGAAGAATGAAAATGACTCCAGTATCATATTGAAATCAGTGTCACCTAGACTTGTTTTTTGATTGTAAACTGCTCAGAATACGCTGTAATGCTTATTTTAAGTCCCTTATGGAATGCAATTCCCAAGTGTTGTGAAGCAGGTTGTAGTACACTTGTTAGGCCCAGGACAGCCTAATCCAAACTGTTTTCCAAATCTAGATCCTGTTTGTAGCAGTGCACAAGCAGATGCCTAGGGAAATACTGAAGAGCAGGATCAGCACATAAAAATGCTTCTCTCACACTTCCAGGGATCCACTTAATTTCTGAACCTTTGTAGACTTTTATATCTAAGGCAGTGAGTTCTGCAGTGTAATTGCACCTTGAAATTTCATTTGACATCCCATGGTTTTTGTGTGCTAAGAGCTATTGAATGCTTGTTTTCAAACATTTCCACAATTTCTAGTATCAAAGATCTTTATCATACTCTTAGCTGTCTCTCTGACAGACACAGTACTTATGTATGTAGTTGTTCATCTGAATGGAAGCAGTTATATTTCTTTGATTGTTTTTGCTGTCTCCCTTACTTTTTCTAGTACGTGACAACTTTGTTGTGATGAAGAAAAAGGGAGCATACTTATTCCTTTGTTAATAATTTCTAGCATTTGATTATTATTGTTTTAACTGCTAATGAAGACTGAGTTGGTGTGTTTACAGAACTCTTGATTGTAACTTCAAAATCTCATTCCAGAGTGGTAAAGGCAGTTTCAAAGTGAAACACTGTGTTTTAAAGGCAGGATTGTTATTCTGTGTGCCTTACTTCATGTTTATCTGTCTGAAGTTTTACCTCCTCTTCTGTCGGTCACTCAGCACTGTGAGAACCCTCTGCAATTCTCTGCAGTCATGTTATATTGTTGTTGTTATTATAGATGCTTTATTAACATAAGCAGGCTTGATATTCACCTCTTTTGCACGTGATTTACGAATATGTTGAACAGTTTGGCCTTTGGCAGAAATCTATGCTATGATCTCCATGGGATTGCTACTTGACTGGTGGCACCACAGTGGAGGCTTCCTGGATTAGATGATGGGTATATTTTTGTACCGTTAATTTCTGAACATTTAACCAATTCGACTTGTGTAGTTCTGTCCCCTGAGAGATTACTTTTGTAAGAACTTTCACTGGTACATGTGATTATAAGTATTATGGAAATCCAGCAAGACTGTATCAGGCATACACTTGCCCATATGCTCTGCGACTCTTACCAAGATCTCCAGTAGCTTGTGAGTTGTGATTTTTCTTCTAGAAACATGGTATTAATTCTTCCTCTGTATGTTCTGTTCATGCATGTGTCCTTTAAATTTTCCTTAACACTTCTGACAGTGCTTCTGTAGTGGAAGCCTGAGGTTCTGGTCCGTATTTTTTTTGAAAAATTCTCAGGAGATAATTTAAAAATTGATACTGCAGTTTGATATTGATACCTTCAGTTTCTCTAGCATCAAAAGGAGCTATATCACTTATTTCCCATAGTACGCAGGTGTTTAATTTCTGACACTGCACTTCTTTCTGCATGCTTCTGCATCTATGAAAGGAAGAAAATCGAACTCAAGATTTATATTTTTTTGATTTGAATTTTATCAAGACCCCAAGCCAAGAGTTCCTGGGCTGTTGTGGGAGCACTGGGATAGTTTTCTGACCAATAAAGCTCTACAAGAAATAACTAATGGATGCTGCTTGTTGGGAGGAAAAGGGAGAAGCCTCTTGTTACTGGCAAATTACCTTTCTCTCCAGAGGATGCCTTAGAATTGAATGATTTGTATTTTTCTCTGAGGTTCAACAAAATGTTTTAATGGTCTGAGTGAATTCAATGTCTTGCCACAAGCAATAGACCTTCTGCTGGGGTTATTGGGTAGGTCGGAGCTCTGTTATTTGGATGTCATGGAGGGAGAAACAATGCATTGTTTTAAATGGCTTGTGCAGGACTGGATGGATAAAGGCAGGCTCCCTTTGCTGCTCTTTCTAGGACAATGACAGATTGATTATGTAGAGTTGCAGGGACCTTAATCCAGCTGGCTAATACATGACTTCACACTTATGCTGCCCATGTGTTAAGATGCTTAGCAGCACAAAAGTATATTAGCTGTCTGGAACAGCTGGGGACCATGCTGACTTCTTCAGCATCATTCTTCTATTTGCAGCAGGTTATTCCTTCATGAAATTTCTTAGCTGCATCGATACTGCTATAACAGAGCAAGGTTTTTCTAGACCAGCAGTTTTTCAGAGGAGAGTTAATTCCTACCTCTGCAGCTACCTGTGCCGGCAAAGAATTGGATTAGATTGAAGATGTTTGCTTCTTCCAAAGCCACTTCACAATAATTTTGGCCTCATTCTCCTTTACACTGATAACTGCTGTAGTGTTCTTCCAATTCAAAAAAAATACCAATGAGCAAAATTTAGGCCTTCCTGTATACCTGATTCTGTGAAACAATTGCATCCATTACTGGTTTTATTTATCTTGTTTGTATTGCCATTAAACTTTTAGTAGGCTATCAATGGTCTAGATTAAAATCAGAGATATAATGAGAGTGTTGTGTGACACAAGATATGGGCACTTGGTTCATATCACTTGGTGTGCGACTGGCTATTTTATACAAATCATATATGTTTCTGTTTGAGCTCTCTGTCTCTCAAAATACATATATATGCAGTATACACTAGGGAGTGAAAAAATACCTGTATTCATTTTAAAAGGAGTTGGATATTTTGGAATACAGTTGAATTGTTTTGTTGTTTTTTTTTTAAGCCTGGTAAAGTTCTGAATTCTTTTTAAGCCTGTTTCTTTTTAGCCCTGTACACCCTTATCTCTTTATTCATACAACTGAAATATAATGTTAATATCTTTATAGGCTATTGACCCCATTTAGAATCATCTTTTCAGTTACAGAAATGGCCAGGATTCTCAGGGAAAGAATTAACTACTCTTAAACACATGACATAAAAAAAAAAAAAACCAAAGGCAAACCCTGTTCCATGAACTAATTCTTTCTCAGCCTTAATATTTTAGACTATCTTAGTTTTATTCTTGCATTATGACCGAGAATAGTTTAGGGTTTGCTTGCCACATATGTATGCATCTGTTCCTATTTGCTTTTATGTATCTTACAGTATTTGTATTTTATGTAGCTAATGCGAAAATTTGTAGTTTGCTCAAGGCAAAATTGTGCAGTCAAGTTTTGAATATATTTGTGTGTCTGTGTCTGTACACACATATATCGGCTTCACAGTACCTACTTTTACAAAGCCATAACTCATTTGCAGTGGAAGCATGCACCAATATGATTATAGTAGGAGATAATTAGCATGATGATGTTGTACCTCTTCAGGTTTGAAGCTGTGCCAGATGGTGCCAGATCTCCTAGTTTCAGTGAATCTGCTTCTAATGGAATGCATCTTAGTATGTCGGAATTGCCACTGTTTACAGTATATTTTAAACATATTTGTTTCTAGAAAGTGGGATCCTGTTGGTGCATGTTACTTAATATATGATGTTATTGTAGCCCCAGCAAGAAGTCTCTTATTGGACTAATACTATAGCTGACTTTTCTTATCCAATTCGTTATAACATTGTGGCTCTCTAATTATACAGGGAGATTTATGTTACAGTCTAAGTAAACTTTGTGATACGTGTTTAGTCACACATGTTAATTTGAACAGTCTAGTAGGAAAAAAAAATCTAAATGCATAAATTTGATACTTTGAGTGTAGACCTCTTCCCACATCACACATGCTAAACTTGATGTTATGTGTGAGCATATGCAGTAAGATATTTATGCTGATTAGGGATTGCATGCTCTGTAGAAGAATATTCATAGTCAATATAAAAAAATTCAGTCTTTGCTAATTGCATTGTCAAATGTGCTTTTGTTGTTACACTGATTTTTAAAAAGCTGGTGGTGATGGTTTCTGTTACGTAATCCATTTTTCTAGTTCCTGTATTTTAATGAATTTGAGAGATGCACACCTTGCAAAGTATTATGTTTAGTTTGCAATTGGTTGCCTGACAACACAGCAACAGTCTCATCCTTCTGCACTTCTACTACTTCTGCAACAAGTTGTACCAGTTACATTACTGATAGAAATGAAGTTTGAGTGGAACATGCAAATGTTGAGAAATGGCAGTTTTACAGATGTATGGTGCTTGTGTATGGAGTGAGGAGGGCATCCTGTAGAAAATAAGTGTGCAGTTACGTGAATGAAGGCCATAAAGCTTGGGAGCATATAAAGGTGGCAGAAATGAGTCTATTCAGGTAGGTCCTGGCCTGTTGTTCCTTAACTTGAAAGCTTGATTTAGCCTGATTATGACATTAATTCATTTTTTCAGCAACCTAGTCACAAACCTGAAGCAGAATTGACCGTCTCCCTTCAAAACTTCGGCAGAGAATAGAGATCACATTGTGACTCAGGAGAATTCCCTGAAATTTCATCTGGTCTTTGTGTGGCTGGCAGACATGTTAATAACATTGGCCTGTTGTGTACACGCATGACTTTTTCTCTTTAACAGTTAAATGCTATTTGCCAGCACTAAATGTGACTGAAACTAGTGGAAAGATGTTTAGTTATGAGTAGCAGTAATAGAAGTAAGTTGTAGGTCTGATTTTTAACAGCCACTCTTTCTAAGTGGAAAATTTTTTGTGTGGATTTCTCAGGTGATTAATCTTTATAGAAACACTTATAGAAACACTGGGTAAGTCTTTTGTAATGGAAAGAATGTCTCTCTTTGAAAATATTATTGCTCATATGCTGCTTGAAAACTTAATTTACAGTAGATGTGAATGGCAACAGGTTCTGAATCGTTAAAAAAAAATATATATAATCAAAGCCAGACTCCTTTCTGCAATTTCAGAATTTAGCTTTTTGTTGTGTGATGAGAAATATTAAACTAATTTTATTAAATGAAAGGCAGGTTCATCTTATTCAGCCAGTGACTACATGGCCAGTGGATAAGACAATACCTGAGTGAATCTTAGTAAATGCAGAAATAAACAGTAGTTAACCATCTAACCTTCTGCGTAGTACTTTGGACTTGTAAGACTGACTAGAAACAGACAAAATGATCTTTCTGGAGACTTGATTCTTCCCTTTCTGGTGCATTTTGAATACACTGAAGAAATAACTGGTATTTAATCTTGGAAAATGGTAGACCCTGAAGGAAAGACGGCCACTCTAGTTGCATTTTTCATCATGACTGAAGCTGGGTGAATGGCAGAAAACAGAACTTGGCTAAGTTTGGGGGTTTGGGGGAGGCTGTTTTGTATAAGATTTTGTATTTATATGTACACACATATAGTATATATTTCATAGTTGCATATAATTTTATCTATGAAAACATACATAAATTGCTCTGTAGGTGTGAATTGTGGATTTTTTTAGGTCAGGGTTCAGTTAAGAATCTGAATATGATTCCAGGACCTGAGTCTCGGGTTGAACAATAGCACACATACCTTCAGGCTAACCTAGTCTGATGAAAATTATTTTTTCCAAGGAAAACTTGTTTAGCTTGTCTAATAAAAATTGGATGGACTTTTCTTCTCTGCTATATAAAGGTCCTCTGGAAAAGATTAAGTCTGAAATCCAAAAAGCAAATAATCTTTCAGTAATAAAGCACAGAGTCTGTAAAATGAATTCATTTATTGCTGGCAGTAATACTAAAATCTATTATTATACATTGAACTATTCTTAGGGAAAAAAGAAAAAAAGTATTGATAGTAAAATCCTCATGTCAGTAGTTTTTTATGAAACCCAGGAGAAGACAATGTTTATTCTGACACTGTCACCAGCAATTCCTGTAAAGATTGCTGCTCTCTCGTACCGCAAGCTTTCTGAGATCATAGGTAGTTATTCCCCTGTTTCTTTTTATGAGAAAAGCCCTGTAGGATTTAATGGAGAGGAAATAGTAATTTTGAAAGAACATGAAACATTTAGATATTCTAGATCCTCTTTTGGATCTTCAGTGATTTGACAGGTCTTGGGGAATAATTTGATCCCAAAATAGAATTATCAAATGGTTTTAAAATGTAGTATGAAGAAAATTATTTTCCATGCAATACTAAACATTCATAAATTGGATGCATATTTATGTGTGAGAAAGAGATGTATGTAGGGGTGTGTATAAGGTATTTTCCCTTGCTGCACAGCCTTAACCTGAAAATTGTGACCTTAAGAGGGAGATGGCCTGTGTGATAAATGACTGCTTGTTCTGTCTCAGCTGTAAATTGGGAAGAGCTTGGTATTGCAGACAGTGCCAGTGAGAACACATTCATGCTCAAAGATTCTGTGAAAGATGTAAAGGAAATAATAAAATCTTGGTTACATGGGAAGAATTTATTGATACATTTCACTTTACTAACTTCAGCTTTCAGAGCACAATTTTACTCTGTATTCAAGGCCAGAATAAAACTAAACCTAGAGAAAAGTGCACACACAGGTCAAAATGAAGACAAGAGAATGACTAGGAGAAGCAAAGCCTGAAGGTGGGAAGAGTAGTAATACAGTGGTAATTCTAAAAAGGTTTTAATCTACTTGTATGACTTGAGAGACTTGTCACTAAATGTTTCTTTTGTGTAGTGTCTGCACTAGCTAATTGAAGATAGGTGGCCTTAGAAGAGATGTCTTTAGTTACCGATTGAAAGCCAGCAGCAGCAAGGAAGTTTTTCAGATAAGGGAGGCAATTAATTTGACATCTCTGGTTGTGACCTGATTTTCATCTTTAGAGTGCAGTGTTCAGAGAAAAGGGAAGGTTTGCTAGAATCGCTTGAGGAGGGCTGTATGTAGGCTTAAGAGTTTGCAGCTGAACTTCACTTTTTAAATCCTTCAGTGAGATGACTAATTCTGTATAGCACAGCTGTATGTACGTGGTTATCTACTTTTTATCTCAGGACAGCTTTGCATGGCACAATGAGCCAGTGCCTGATTATAATGCATTCAGTGACAATATTTTTTTTCTTAATTAAAAAAAGCCACCTGCTTTGCAGTTCTTGGTTTTGTTTCCTCTAAGTAACAGAATTCAGAGGCTACTTCTGTAGCAGTTTCATCTTAAATTTGGTTTTGTTTTAAATAAAAGTTCATAATGCTATTAGTGGTGGCTACAAGCTTGTATACAGCTAGGATGCATTGTAAACCTAGACTCCAATTGCAAAGAAAAAGAAACCCCTCACCTCTTCCTTGTTAGCTGTTCTTTGGGCTTTTCATCCTTTCGTGTCTGGTGGACAGATGGCCTTCTGCTGAAACTGAATGGGTGAATTTGCTTGCAACCAATCTGGGTCAGATTTGAAGCGACAAGCCTTGTGCTGCAATCCTGCCTAACTCCCAAGTAAGCTGGGCAGCCCTCAGGGTTCTATTTAGAAGTGCCGATGTTCTCTGATTTACTGTCACCTGCTATTTCACAGTACAATTGTTTATATGTATATTGGGTTAACACTTTAAGATAAACTGTAAGCCTGGAGGTACCTGGTATGTCATTGGGATGTTGTTAAATGATTTATGATGATTGCAGGTTTATTCTTAGACAGTTGATTATGTCAACACAGAATAGGAGCATTTTGAGCATGCTATGCTTTAAAATTAGTATGTTAAACACTTAAGAGATTTTTCTTTAATCAGCAGTAGAAATGTTAAATATCGTATGTCGATATTGGTTGCTATTAAAGGGATTGCCTGTGCATATTAAGTGAAGCAGAAGGCTTTCTAGTTGGCAAAGGTAATGAAGAAAGCTGACAGATGAAGGCAGACAAACTGCATAGGAGGCTTTTATCTCACTAAAGAGTTGCCCGTGACCTGCGCAAGTCTTCAAACTTCAAAGTTACTGCACTGAGTCTACTGCCTGCTGTGCTGGGTGGATAGCGATTTATAGCACACCAAAAAAAAACCCAAACCAAAAAAAACCAACCCAAAATGCACACCAACAAATAATTTTTAAAAATCTGTTAGCAACTCTGTTTCTCTCTCTCCCTCTCTCCTATTTCTCCAGACACTATGGCACACTTGTGGGATTTTTCCTTCCTGATGTTAAAGTGAAGTCAAATTGGTGGACCAGCACATTGCAGCATATGCAATGAATGGGAAGCTAGGTCTGTAATAGCTGTAGTGACCAAGCTAGCTATGAGTGTTAAACTGTAGGATGCAAGTCACTGTGATATAGTAGTGTGGGAAGTGATAGCCGTGAACTGAACCTGCCTCTGGAATTCCCAGGATTGGTGAGAGTTCTCTGTGGCATCTTAAATCAGATGATCAGCTTTTTATCATGCAGAGAGTTTTCAGTGTCTATAGACCCTGAAACAGTGTCCTTCCTCACAGGCAGTGGGACAGAATGCGAACAGATGTTCTACACCAACTGAAATTCCAATCCCTATCAGAATATCTACTCATAATAACTGACAGGTGTTACTTCAGCAACCAAATGTTTGTGTGTATCCTTTGCTAATTCTTCTGACTTTGTCTTTGCATTGTTATGAATCTCTGATGAAAGTGCTGGGTAATTTTTCCACTTTAAATGTTGCTAGGAATAGGTCAGCTGAAGGAGTCTTGATGTCACAGGTGGCACTGAAAGACCTTCTGTGAGAGGAAGGAAGAGGAGACATGAAGTGTCCTGTGTGACAAGTGTCACTGCTGCTAGAGAAATGAGCCCCATTGCAAACATGTGAGTTGGTAGGGTGAGATTTGATATAGTGGAGTAATTTTGTATTAGGTGTGCTGACCTGCTGGGAGGAGGAAGGACCTCACCACATGAATTTAAGAGCACAGCTAAGATGTTGTGTGTGACTGTGACACTTCGCTGTCTGACTTCTGATATTAGTTTTCTAGAAATGTGAGGCCAACAAATACAGTACTCAGTTTTGACAAAAGTGATTTATCTTTGGTAAAATGAGTAGCTACAACATCAGTTGCTCTGTCTACTTCAAATAACTGGTTCCCCATCATAAAGAAGGAGGGTTCTGATTTTTACCTAAGTTCTGTGCAAATTAATTTCAAAATTAATGGTGTGGGCTCTTTTATATCCAGTGCTGGCATGTTGCCTGAAGAAAACTAGACAGGCTCGCTCCCCTGCCCCTACAGGCACCACTGACAAATGACATTGAACTTCATTTCCCATTTTACTTGTGTGAAATCATCCTTATAAGAGCACACACTAAAGTTCTTTAAACTTTGAATGAACTCCTTGATGCTACGGGTGGAAATAGACTTGCACTGATAGTTCTGAGAAGTGTTATTGCCTGCAGAATGTATCTTCTCCCTCAGATGCTGTTGTGTGGTGGTAATTGATTTGATCTTTCAGCCCTTGTCTTCATAATTTGTTCCTGTTCACCAGCATTTCATTCACTTGGTCTTTACAGGCAGCTTTGACTGGCAGTTTATATGCCAGTGTAATTTAAAAACTCAATAAAAATGCTTTTTACACAAATAATATTCTATAAAACAGTCGCTTTTCTTCGGGGTAATTCTTCAGATTCTTAATGAGCCATGCAGATCCTGTATTAGATCATGGCTTCTTGTAAAGGTTTTATAACTACACTTGGATGCTTTGTTTGGTTTGTAATCAGCTTTAATAATGAGCATGCAACCATTCATGGGTGAGAAGAACTCCTGTGGAAGAAACTAGAAGGGACTACATGAACTTAATTAGGATATATAAACATTTTTCTAAATACCTATAAACACATAAAAATTTGAATTACTTTATAGTTCTTCTCAGTTGTAGCTGAGAAAGTATAAAATCTGTTATTTAACCTGAAGGCTTTTCCCATAAGAGAGTCTGAAGTACTTGCTGCCACTGAGCTGCTGAACCATGCCCAGCTGAGCCTTTGTGCCTCTGTGGCCTTGGACGTGCTCTGTATCTCTGTGGGGTAGTGGATGCCAGGGATGGGGTAACCATGTCAACATCCCTGTGGCAGCTCTGCTGTTCATGCAGTATTCATGGAACACGGCTCTGTGTAAAGGTGATTTCAATGGAAGGCTCAGGTCACTCACAGAAAATGTATTGAAATAATATACTTATTAAAAAAATTTTTTTTTGAAAATACTATTTTTTTTCTGTTTTCATTCTTCAATTATTGTACATTTTAGTGTAGTGCTTTAATGTTATGTATGGTATTTTAGTAATTTCTTAACGTTATATCTCTAACATATATAGTTAGTATAAATAACAGTGTTTCCAGTTAAGGTTTTCTGAAACTTACCATTAAAAAAATTATATATATCTTCAACTGCTTGTAGTTTTGTCAAATTTAAGGAATTCAGGCTTAAAGAAAATGGTATTATTTCATGTGTGCCTAGTGTTGTTGTTGTGTGTGGGTTTTTTGTGTTTTTTTTTTTTTAAAAGGTACATTTAGAGAGTAGGAAGAAGGGAAAAAAATCATAAATAGTTGGAATTTCTGAGAATGATAAAAAGCAAGAATGTGTGGTTTTCTCCTAAAAATTTTGTGAGGTTTTATTTTGATATACTGAAGTATGCTTATAATCTGAAGTGGGGATATGAAATCTTTAAAGGAGGAACTTCGCTAACTGCAGAGGTTTTGTGTAACTGTGGAAATCCAACGAAATGTGACCAAAACGTCAGCCTTTGGAAACCCCAGTTTTACAAACAAACCATTGCTGTGATGTGATGCTAAGTGCTCTGAAGCTGCTATGGAAGTGATTCCTTCTGCTGGTAGTGCCTGTCTGCTAAGCAGACTGTGCAAGTGTTGGATACTGTCCAGAGTGACGGACATCTCCAGCAGCTAGGGCTGCATTCAGTGCATGGGACCACATGTAGTGGTGGAAAGGAGCCCTTGCAAACTAATCAGGGGATTAATGCAATTAAAGGCTGTTCTGGAGAGATGGAATTTATCTTTTCTGATTTCACAGGATTTCTGACCAGCACTGGACAAGGCAGTTGTTAAGCAAACCAATTGTTTAGCAGGTGGCTGCGGTTCAGTTTCTGGGCACCTGGACGTGCCTTGCAGAAATGCCAAGTGCTGGCTGCAATTTACTGAGGTCAGTGAAAATCCAGGTCGCAAACTGAAATGCTCCCCCTGACAGAATCGCACCCCTGGTTAGGACATTGGATCTGCTCAAACGTGTGACAGTTATGTCTGTTTTGGTTTGTGCAGGTGTGAAATAGCATTGCTCTCATTCATATTAATGTTATAAAAGTGAAAGAATCTGAAATGACAGAAGGCTGTAGGGAAACTAATACTTTTCTGTCCACTGTAAACTGGAAAGTACACTCTCTGTGTGACCATACAGGACAATTAAAAAGTGCTAATGCTATCTGTGCAACATTTTGAAGTACTTGCTTGTTTAAAAGCCTAATTCAGTGTTTTATTTTCTGATGCTTGTTGTTGTTTTTATTTTTGTGTGTGTTTTTTGTTTTGTGTTGGTTGTTGCTGGTTTTGTTTTGTGTTGTTGTGGTGGTGGTTTTTTGTTTGTTTGTTGCTTCGAGGCAGTCCGTGAATACATGGCAGAGACAAGTTCTATGTGTCCAGGGAGTCAGATTATGAGTTGACACCAGGGGTTGAGGGATCTGAGCTTGCTCAGTGTAGAGGAACTTGCCTCGTATTAGATTGCTTCTTGGCAAAGAGGAGGTTAAGGTGTGACCTAGTGGCAGCTTTGTGACTGCCGCCAAGCAATAATCAGAGATGACTTCTTGTTCTCAGTAGTGGTACAAGGGGCAGAGACCACAAATCAAGTCTTGGGAGGTTCAGACTCTGTGTTAGGAAAAATCCTTCACTAGCACAGTGCCACACTGTGTTGTTCTGTCACTCAGAAAAAGACTTTTCAAACTCAAATATATATTTTAAGGGCTATTCTTTCCTGCCCAGTGATGGGAACTTGAGGTACTGACAAATAATCTCTTTTAGTAGCATCTCTTTAGTTGCCCAATTCTCAGGGCTTCTTTTACTTCCTAGACAAGGGCTGGTAAGGAAAATGAGGCAAGAGTTTTAAGAAATGGATATGATTAATTGGGGGAGAAGGGAGTACCAGAGATTATAATAATTTATTAATGCAATAGCCTCAATTTGTGTTATCATTTGGGTTTAATAATGGCCCATTAACCCTCTTTTGCATTCCTTCCATTTTCCAGGAATGAGAACACAATGTTTCTTCTCTGTGACTGTTTCTTCAATAAAGGGCATTCCTGTTTCCAAGGCAGAAATGTCACAAAGAGGTAGGTAAAAGTGAAGAGATTATTCCTCACCATTTCATTTGCTGACAAATGTAGAACACAACACTGTTCTGTTCACAGCTACCAAGGACAGGAAACTGAATTGCCTGTAGGCATTCACTTCATTGTGAATTTATGGTGTGACTATAATATTTGCATTAATCCCATCAGCACAAAGCATACATAAATGCATTCAGAATTAGTTTGTCTTGCTTGTACAATTTACTTTAAGATACATATGCAGAATTGTATTTTCACACCAAGTTTTACACATAATATTCAAATTTTTTCTCCCTTTCTCCCATCAATATGTTGCATATTTTTAAGCCTAGCTGGGCTTAGTGCCAGCAAGGAACTACAAGGATCTATGGCAACTGCCGCATTTGCACTTTTCATTTACAAATTGGTAACTAAATTCTCATTAAATATTCTTAACCAGCCTGTTCAACATATGTTTGCTTGGGTATTAGTACTTATAAGATGAAACAAATTAGATCAGTAGCTAAATTTGCTTCCTAATAGCTGAAGATATTTAAGAAAACATAGATTTTTGGAATGTAGGCAATGATGACTTTCTCCTTTATTCTTTTCAAAATGGGACATTTAGCTCTGCCCAGGCAAATTAAATAGGTGGTAATTTGAACCCCCTCCTCACATTTTACTCCGTGGGGAGATTGGTTTAGGAAGAGCTTTGAAATGAAGGCAGTAAACATCCACTAACTAGTGTGGCTTACAAATTAGGCTTTATTTTGAGACTTATTTTGTCTCCAAGACTGCTGCTTGTGGAGAAGCGTCTTCATCTTTGACTTCTAACAACACTACTTGCAGAAAGGACGACTTAACAAAAGAAAGCATGAAATCATGGATGTTAGATTGTGTAGAACCTTAAAAAAGTTATAGCCTATGCTTAAATAGTTGTTTCCTGCACTTGCAAAGATTGTTAGTGATGGGGCTTTAATTAGTTTAACTGTGTTATCAAAACCATTGTGAAAATCGTATCCTGTTTCAGGTTTGTGCTACTTCATATGGAAGTGAATAGCAGCTCCTCTGTAGTGCACCACAGATCCCTGTGTATCAGTGTGAGAACACTGTTTTTCCAAAGGCTGTTGGGGTGCCTATGATGGGGCTCCTACTGCGCTGAGAGTCCAGGTTCCTGGGTTCTGCTCATGGCCTCTGCCCTCCTGCAATGTCTCGCTCACATCACTTTATCTTTGTTTCCACATCTCTAACATGAGTTTAATATTTGAATGTTTAACAAATGTTCTGCACAAATTTAATTTCTGCTTGTAAAAAACTTTGATACATATTTCCATAAGTGGTGATTATTAGCAGGTACCAGTTTGAGCTTTTTGAGCAGTTTATGGTTTTTAGTTATATCTTTGTCCAAATAAGGAAGGTTAAACTGTGACATAGTATCTTCGTGTTTCTGGAGCAAAATCCTTCAGGGGAAAAAAGACCCAACAAACAACTTAGTTTTTGCCACATAACCCAGGACTCCAACAGGTCTTTTATTTTTTCAGTAGTCTTGCCCTGTCCCTGATTTTGCTTTTGATTTTCTGAGATAAAGCAACCTTCTTCCCTGGAGAGACCTGGACACACAACTCCCTTAATTCAAAGCAGAAGAATCAGTTGGGAAGCATATGCTGGTTAACAGGTCCAGCTGCAGCAAAATAGCTCTTTTTGTTAACTAGAGGACAGTGTCAGTTGGGAAGCATACCTGAAATATACCATCCAACACCCTCTGATACCTAAAATGAATGTGAGTGCTAAGATCTCTCCTTTTAAGGGGAAGCAGGGGGGGTGTGGAGACATGCTTTGTTAAATGTGGATCCTTAAGACACTGGTCCACAAGTGTCCCACAAAGGGGAAATGGCCCCTAGTAAGACACTTCTCAAGACCACTGGAATTTAGGAAATCATTTTGATGCTTTTTTTTCAGGGCATAAACTGAACTACAGGGGAGACCAAATGCTTTCTTTTCTGCTTATCTTTGGAAGCAGGTTTTTCTGTCTGCTGCTCTGACCCAGGCTTGCCTGCTATGTTTCAACGTGTGACCTGCATACTGGGTGTGTATAAAACTTTATCAGCAGCAAAGCAGGTGGTGAAGAACAAAACACCACAAAGGAAAATGGTGAAAGCATGTTTGAAAACACCGTAACTGCAGGAATGTTGTTTTTTTTATAAGCACCTTGGTGTTGACAGTAAAAAAAAAAAAAAAGGAGAAAACCAAGATCCGCAGCAGTGCAGGCATTAACTGCCCTTCCCTATGCCAAAATATATTACTTGCAGTTTCTTCAGGTGAAAGGTTGATTACAACATTTATTTTCCTTATATAGGAATAAGGTTATAACCAAATATTTATTGCCAAGTAAACTGAAATAAATGAAGCGTAGAGGCTTCTTTTTAAAATGGAGAAGCTTGCTTGTTTAAAGGTTTTGTTTTTAAAGAATACATATCCTTTACAGTTCTGTGGGATCAAAAGAAATGTTTTTAAAGTACTACTTGATTGTTGCAAGAATCCATTGGAAACCTTGGGAAAGTATCTTCTCAAACTCTATCTGCAGTACTCCAGTGACACTAATGTATTTTTCACACAAAGTCTAACAGAACAGAAGTGGATTTTATTCTGATGTCAGTTTGCATATTTAGTTTGCTGCATTGTTCAATACAATTTGAAGCTTGTAGATAAATCTGTGATGCAGTGCAAAAAAAAGTCAGAGGCCAACACATTTTGGAAAAAATAACTTTGGTTGGTTTTGTTTTCTTTGTTTGTTCAGTTTTTTTGTTTGTTGGTTTTGTTTACTTGCTTTGTTTTTCTTTATAGAATCATAGAATTTATTTTATAAATGTGTTTAAATGTCAGCTGTTGGCTAGTTGCAGTACATGCTGGGTGATATTTGTCTGAAAATCAGAACAACAAAATACAGCAGTTGGCCTAAACTATTTCCATTAGTGCCAGCTCTAGCATAAAGATTCTGTGATCTTCACCTAAACTACTTGCCTTGTTTATTCTGTAGATATCTACTGTTTATTCTCAAGGTATTTATTACACAGCTGCAAACATCATAAAATTGGAAACATTCTGTTTTAGCTAGTGATTCAGAATTATCAAGCTTTATTTGAGACAATACAGTGCTGTGTGATTTATTTATCTATCTAAACTGCTTTTGCATGTGAAATTGGGCTGAAAATCTTGGGTTGAACTTCCATGAATTTCCAGATTGTCTCCATCTCTGACTGTGTCAAAAATATTTTAAAAACACTGTGTTTTCAGATTAGTGATGGTTTAGGACTGTGTTTTGTACACACAGTTGTTTACCTTACTGTTCTCCCAGTAGTTACTTTATTTTCATGCAAGTAGACTAACTTTTCCTGAATCTTTATAAATAATTTGATCATAGTGAAAAATGTGTCATTGTGATGTGAGAGGAGCAGGAGAAGTAAAACATAACCCTTTCCTGGGTCTTCGAAAGAAGTCAAAACACAGTTTTCTAATCATCTCCCATCACCATCTGTAGTTAGAAAAAAAGATTTAATAGTCCAGACACAGGATGAGAACTCTGATAGAGCAAGAGCTTTTTGCTACTTAATAAAAAAAAAAAAAAAAAGTATTATAAGAGGGTGACTCTATTTCTGTTCAGTTAAATCATGTAGGCTTTTTATATAGCAATTCAAGGAAAGGCTACTCTTTAAGAAAAACCCAGCAGGAACAGTTCCAAGAGGCTGTTAGCTCTAGGTAGAGTTTTGAACCTTGAATAGAGTGTAAACTGTGAGCACGAAATCTTTCTTTCCAAGCAGCTCTACTGAAGGGTCACTTGTGTTCCAGTAGTCTTGTTGGCCGTGATAGCTGTAGCAGTCATCTGTTGTGATCCATGGTGATAGCTGCAGAGCTGGATGTGGCATGCTCACGGCAATGATAAATTTAATAGTTACCTTCAATATTAAAATGTTAGGATTTATATCCAACCTTCTGATATTATTTACTTTGTGAAAACCGCTATGTGGCAAGAAATATCCTTTTAATTGAATCTGGTTTTACACTGCTTGTTATTATTTGGTCCCACTGACCGTGAACCAATCCTAGATTCAGGAAAAGTTGCAGAGGAGAGCACTGATAGCTGGTATTCTGAATTATCCTTTAAGAAGTTGTCCTGGGGGTTCTGCATGAGGGTGCTAGAGCCATTTCTGGGATTTTTATTTCATTTGTCACTACATGTATGAGGGATTTCAGGCAGTTGCAGTAGTACTGAGCGTACCTATTTGCCATCCTTGGAGCAATGGGTAAATTTTATCCTTTCCCTTGGGTGGTGTTGTAACAAAAAAAAATCTTAAATGTATATGGTGTAACAGTGCATATTTTAGCATATCTTCTCTGGCTGGTTTGAACAACTAAAATCTATCTGACAAAGCCCAAGAGAACATAGCACAGTGCACCCTCCATTTGGCAGCCTGTAGAGCTGGCAATACAGAAATAAAAATAAAGGTTTTCGTATTATATCTTAGTAATTATGTGCTTCAGAGGCCACAAGATCATATTTAATGGCTTTAAGTATGCAGTGGAAATAAGGAAGAGGAACATGGTATTGGAAGAATTCCTAAATTGAAAAAGCTTTAGTCCACCTTTTAGCCTATATATCTTTTATCTTTCATTACAATGCACTACAAGAAGAACTAGCTTGCCCAAACTGTTGTTTTTCAGCTTCTCACAAGATTGTTCCTGCAGTTCTGAGAGAGTCCTTCAGTTTATGTACCAAAATTGAATTTGTCTATTGTGGCAATAGTAGTAAAATATGCAGTGAACCTAATAATGTATACAATTGTAAGCCACATATGTTCAGCTGCTGCTGTGAATGAATGTTTCCTACTTCTCCAGTCCCTCAAATATTTGAGGCAATAGATGTTTTCTGTTCTTGATAATTTGTTAAAAATCAGGGCTTTGGCTATTTTATTTAAGGAAGATGCAAGACGATGCATGCAGTCTTATACAGGAGTGAATTGTGTTAGTTCAGTGGCTAAAGTGTTTTCAAAAGTGTTTTTGTTAAAGTATTGCAACAATACCTTACTCTAGACACAGATGCTTCAGTTTACAAGATCTGGAGTTTTGCTTAGCTGAGTTCCAATATATTGCTTAAAAAGCAGTCATGCAGAAAGAATTTTAACTATACAGGTTTCTAAACAGGCTGAATTCAGTTGTTTTCATGCACATAGTGGATTTGACACTTTTTGTTGCTAGAGAGCATTTATTGCCTTATGAAAGAAATGATTAACCCATTTTAGCTGGAAATGGAGATAAGTAGTTGACAATTTATGTATTAAACTGCAGTCTGTACCTGAGAAAAATGCATAAGGATAGGGTAGTTTATGTTGTGTTGTATTAATCTCTTTTAACTCAGTCTCTTAGAATCAAACCCTGGAAGGCATAAGGTACTGTTAGAAAGAGATATGATTATAAGCTCTGATTTTGAGGTGAGCAATTTAAAACCTGGATGAGAGTTTTTTAGTAATGAAACCTGAAACTAGATGATGCTTCTGTGTTTTGTGTTTCATTAACTACTGTAGCCTGTGGTAATTTTGGGAAATAGCTCAAACCCTTTGCCAGTTTGGGTGAATTTCAAGAAAGCCCCTTCCTGATGATTTACTAATGGGAATATATGGCTTTCATTAAAGATCAGTGTCAGGGTTGTGTAGATTCACAGCCTGGGATTTTGTCTTGAGCTGTTAATGGCAAGTCATTTACATAGTAAAGATGGTCACTATTTTATTCTGTTGTCAGTCGTTTACAGAAAGTAGCACAGTTTTTAGTGTGGGCCTTGGTTACCTTCTCAAGAGCTGTGTTAGCCTTTAAGGAAGGTTTGAAACCTTTTAAATCCATGTAAGTGAATTAGCCTGGGGGGTGAGGGTCATGTTGCTTTGCTGTTATGTGGAAGATAAAGCAGCACAAGACACTTACATAGATAAGCACTTAATTTTGACATACCTGATGTGGTGAGAAACTAGCATCTCCCTCCCAGTTCATTTGTATTTACTTGAATGCTGGAAGTGACCACTAAACATTTGTAACACTGAAAATAAAAGATTTCCCAAATTATGGTCTAACTGGATGTCCTGGTTTGAGTGAAAACAGAAATGATGCTGTTCAGTGATTTTGCTTTTCAGTTCAGTGCTTCTAACTCACTGCACCTTCTGAAGTTAGCAGCTTGTATTCACAGACAGTGTCTGCTGCTGGCAGTGACAACACCCCATGGTTAGAGTTACTCCCAAGGAGTGGTGTGCAGACCAAGGCCACTGTTGGATCTTGTGCACCATGCTGGGGGGTGCAGGAAAGTGAAAGGCTGCACCTGCAGGGAGGAGCGGACAGGGCAGGTGACCCCAAACTGACCAGTGAGGTATCCATCCCATATATATGTCATATTTGGTATAAAGCTGAGGGATCCAAAGGGTCTACAGGCTTTTTCACAGGCTCTTCTCCCTTCTTGGACTGCTTTGCAAGCTTTGCTTGGCTTGGCTCAGGTCCTCTTTCGGTTCCTTCCTCGGAGCATCCAAGGAGGACTATGTTTGTTCTGCCTTTGATCCCGATCTGTGTGTTCCTGAATCTGTTACCAGAATCCAGCTCCTGAACACAGCTCCCGTCTGCTGCAGGGCCCAGTCTGGGACTCCCTGGTGCCTGCTCCACAGCATCAGTGGTGACGGTGATGTAATTACCATCAGGGGGGTTGGTTTTGTATATATTTGTACATATTCTATTTTATTATTTTCATTAAAGCTGTTCTAGTTTCCTTTTCTAATCACTAAGTCTCTCTCCCTTATTCCCATTCTCTTCACCCTTGGGGAGGGAGGGGGGTTAACAGAATGAATCTGTTATAGGTTTAAGGGGCCGCCCTGACCCTAAACTGTGACACTGGAGTTTGTCGGCTTTCGGTACTTCTCTGCTCTCCCTTGGAGCAGTAATTACAACTCTCCACTCTTTTGTCAGCATTCTAGCTTCTGTTCACCTCCTCTCACTTCATTAATGGACTGCTGTATTTTTTTTGTTTCTGAGCTAGTGGTCTATGACTAAATTCCTTTCTAGTCTACTCTTAACCATTGCCATGGATGCAAACTTAGTTAAATTAAATACTGACAACATGTTCACAAAGAATAATGACCCAGTGATGTACAAGACAAAGTCTATTAGAAGTCAAAGTGATTGTATTAATAGGTTTTATTAAATACTAAGCAGGGTATTAGAGGGTTCTTGGAGGGATGCCTTTGCTAGGACGTCAGCATAGTCACGTTGCTGTGGCCAGATTTCTCTTGCAAACTGCTGTACTCAGCATTCTCTTCTGACCTTGTCAAACCATGTTTTGTTCTTAGTTTCATGTCAAATACAGACTAAATTACACATATGAAGGCTGCTGCTTAGCATTTTCAAAAAAGCCTTCCATTTGCCAAAATGCCTTAGAGATACTATTTTATCTAATGAGAGAGTATTTATGGGGTGATCAAAGATGATGAACATACAGGATCCATTGTTAAACAGTGTTTTCTTGGGAAGTAATGTCAAATCCATTTCAGCAACAACAAAAACCTGTTTCTAGCTACTCTGTTACATTCCATGTAGTGTTTTGGCTTGCTTAGCTCAGGATAGTGTGGGCTCAGTTGTTCGTGTGACCAGCAATGCTTTTGTAGTGCTGCCATTTCTAGAAGGATGGACTGGATTTGGCTGTTTCAGTGTATGAACAGGACACTGGCCAAGTGTATCCCATCCATCCTACATCTTATGAGTGAGTTGAAGGAACTCATGGTGCTTCTCACCTTCCAGGTTCTCAAACCCCACAAATTAATAGTGAGAAGATGATGGGATTACATGTGGTTATTGCAAAGCAGTGTGAGGTACAGTGTAAACGACAGCAGTGCAAGCTGCTGCCTCAGCCAAACCTACATGTCTTGGTCCTTCATTTCATGGCCTTTGTAGCTGGAGGAAACCTGGAACAGTCCTTTCTGTCCTCAGAAAATTTCATCTGTCACCCATGAAACTTGACCAAGTTGCCAGGATTTGCTACCAAAGGAGCGTGGGCTGTCAACGCTGTGCTCTTGGTGTACACAGAGCTTCCCCAGCAGTCTTATGCTCCTGGGAGGTGGTACAGTCTCTATCTTCTCAGGAGCTTGTGAGATTCAGTCTTGGAGGAGTGTTGCCTACAGAAAATGATAAATAGTTGACATACTGCCTGCCATGCTCAAATCATAGGGCAAATGAAGGTCTTCATCACATTGTGATAAAACTAGTCATGGTTTCTAAGCACTTGGGACTGTCAGTACAGCCTTGTTCATCCTTGACAATGTAAGTTGTAATTATGTTGAAGATTCAGCACTCAGAAATGACCATTTCAAGATGAGAGAGAGCTCTTTATACTGATACTCACAATTACACCTGTCCCTACCTGCTGCAATTGCTCTTAGTGCTGAGTCCTGGTATGTTGCCCTGGCTGAACTACATGATTATGTGTTTTGAACCTGATATGGCTCACTGATATTTACTCTTTTAAGACTCTTCAGAATCAAACTCTTGAGGAATGTGGGTAAGATATAAAATACTAGTGCAGAGATAAGAGAATATTAACTGTTCAATATCAGCTTTATTTTACCAGAAATGCAATTTCAAGACTAACATGTCTGTTTCCATCTTTAGCTGTGATTAGCATAATATGTAACATCTAATTCCAATTAACTTTTCTGTTTCTTCGGTCTCCCTTCATTAAATATTGCTACTTACCTGTAAACACAGAATCCCACAGTACAGGAGAATGAAGGACTTTTTGTGAGGACCTGTTGGACGGCCTGTCAAATTCTCCAAGGATGTTGCTATAAAATGTCATCAAATATGAACCCTATTTAGGAATTCTTTTGTAACATCTTGCAAAGTTCTTGACTTACAGTTACCAGTTCTCTTAAAAATGAATTCAAGGTTCACTGTTTTCCAAGGTGAGTATCTAAGACATGCTAGGTTGTTTCACATCCAGAAATTTCCTTACTAATAAAGGCAATCATCTGAAAATGAACTAGGAAAGATGAAGTACTGTGTTACTGTGGCAGCTTGGATTGTTAACAGCTACAGTGCTGTTCTCAAACTAAGGACTAGTTTAAGGAAATTCAGCTGATAAATTCTTTGAGTGCGATTTATTTGCAAATATTTGCTCAGTATTATATAGTGATTTGGACTGTTGTGATAATCTCTTGAAGGGGAAAAAACAGCTTTCAAGTTCTGTCATTTCAAAAAAAAAAGCATTGGGCCTGCTTATTTTAAGTGATGCTTGGGAGCTGGGCATTGCAATGTGTCTTTATTTCTTGAGACATTCAGAGGCCTGGATAAGAATATGCAGCCTTTAATCTTTCAGGCTCTTTGGAACTGATTGGTTGATTGTCTGGCTATGTAAACATTTACATTTTGAGACTACTGAGTGTTTTCTGTTGGTAACAAATCACATAGTATCATCAACTAGAGATCTATCAGTGTTGCATCCCAAGCAGACCACTCACTGTCTTAGATTTTATAATTTCTTTGTCAGATACTTGCATAGTAGAAGACATTATAATAAGAATCTGCTTTCAAGGGAAGGCATTTCCTTTGTTCATGAAGACCTCTGGAACCTTTGTATACTCTTTATTAGGTGTGGAGTTTAAAACATCTGTGTTTAAACTGATCAACTGACATTACTCCTAGGGGAATAAAGCTATTTTCTTATTCCTGATTTTAACCTTTCATAAGCCAGTTGAACATACTGCTTGGAAATGGAACATGTGCAGCTTTCTCAACCCTTCTGTTTCAGATAGCCCAATTAAAGTGAAATGTGAGGGGTGATTGCTCCAGATGATATGCCAATCCAAAATTAAATAGCTAAAAATATTGAATGGCTTCATTATGGCTGGGTCCCATATGTTTTTTTTCAGCTAATAAGAGATGGTTTAAATAACAAAATTCAGGAAATAATGAACTTGGTAAATGTTTTGAGGCACCCAGTGTGAGACTTCTCATGCCCCAGTGGGACCTGTGATATGAGACATGCCATGGCATATCTTCACAGATCACCATGTAAAGCCCAGCTGAAGCAAACAGACTGACCTCTCAAACCACAGCAACTGCCTTCCACAAACACAGGAACTTTGTGAAAGTTCTTTGTTCTCTGACCATGGGAGGAGGTGGAGGAGTTGCTTTATTCAGAACTTGAAGCTTTTATGTTTTCCCCTGGACTTTTGTGTCACTAAGTTTACTTTCAGCTGGTGATTCTGATGATTGCTTAGGACATGGTGCTTCACTTTGTGCTTTTGTGGGTCTGTTTCTGCACTGTGCTTAGCTGCTGTTTCCATTCTGCAAGGGTAGCAGAATATATCACAAGACTGCAAGTGATGCATCAAGTGTCTTGGATTACCTCTGCTATAAGCCAAATCTCAATCAGTTTAAGTGACTTAAGCCATTAAGTCATTTATGTTGTAAAGGGAGATGAGGCTCCATTACCTTGAAACAGTGAGCCAGCAAATAAAGTTTTCCTGCAATGTGAGGGACTAATCAGTTAAATACAGTCTCTGTGATAAATCTATCTTCTCTGAACGCTCCAGAATTACATTTTCTGTAGATAGTTTTTCCCTCTAAAACTTTGATTTATTTGTTTGTAGTTCAGACTGCTTGAATTACAAAGTCAGTGGAGGCTTAGGTTATGATACGTCTGGCATTTTCTATCTGTGGTGTTAACCCACTTTCTTGGCTTCTCATGTCCTAATTCTACTCACTTCCATTTCACAAATACTTATGTCTAATGAATAAATATAGTTCTTAATAGGAAGCAGAAAATGCTTATTTTCTGTATTTTCTCTGCAGTCCTCAGTATATAGCTCATGCAACAAAACTGAAATTTCTGAACTAAATTTTGTCCTGTTGGTACAGAAGAAGGGGATTGGAAGGGGTCTAAGGTAACCATGAAAAGATATAAACAACCTTTATGTCGATTATTCCTGACTTTGGGCCAGAAATTTCAAGTGTTGATTGTAAATTTTGTATGTGGCCCTTAGTGCAAAATCCTACTTTATTATTTGGCTTCCTTTAAAAGCAAGGATCTCTTTACTGACAGTCTAAATTTCATCCTCAAAAATGCTGAGCTAACAGTGGTGGCAGCAGCTCAGCTCATTTGAATGTGACCTACTTGAAATGAATACTTGTAGTGAAGTACAAGCCTGCATTTAGTATCACAGTGCATCTCTCCAGGTGTTTGCCAGAATATGTCTGAGACTACAACATAGAGCAGGAGACTTTGCAGCTGTACTCTGAGCTGGAAAGACTCCTCTCAGCAACTAATACAAAAGTTTTCTGTATTGGAAAACTCTCCTAAAATGTGCCTGAAAGAGGGCCTATTAGTTTCATAAAATGTTTTAAACATGCTTAACAGCTGTAGCTCCTAAGGTGTTTGACTGATGCTCAGTCATAATGTTTATAAACAGCTTCACTGCTCTTTGAAGCACGTTGTCCAAGGAACAAGCCTTTCTCATTTGCCTCTATCAAGCAACAGTTTTTAAGGAGGGATGGCATCAAGAAGAAGCATTTACAAGGACTTATGAACTGTTAAGTAGACTTTTCAACCTTAAGTGTAAAAATGAAGGGGCATTTATAAATTGGACAATAGATTCAGTAGTAGTGAAAAAAAGATGCAACATCCTTGCAGATGCCATGTAATAATTCCTCAGAGATGGGGCAGCATCCCAAGCCTTGCTTCTGGAGCAAGAACTATTTATGCGAAGTTAAACTTTGCACAGTTTTCAATTGTGTGTGGTCTCTGGAAAAGCCAGAAATGATTGCTACTATGTGTTCTTTAAGTGAGTATTCAATGAAATTGCAGGCTGTGTCTCAAGCTAGCCCACTGATTTTTCTCTTTGCCCAGTATCTTAAAACCTGTCCCAGAATAAGTGCAAGGCCCAAAGATCAATATGAATGAGATGCAAAGGAAAGATCTTGGGAATACTCTATCCCTTGCCCAGGTTCACTTCTAGCTGGCAGTTGTGTCTCATTGCTGAGTTATGCTTGCCTGTTTTAGGCACAAAATATCAGGGCATTTATGTTGTGCTGTAGCAAGCTGCAGAGGGCAGCAAAAAAGGTATAGTATAGGAAAGAGAATAGAAATTGCTGTGAAAATTGTGATTCTTATTGAGGCAATAGAATTGTAACAAATGTTTAGGAGCAGAGCTGTTGATTTGCTCGAATTTTCTGCAGTGTTTCCTACTTGGTAGAATATTTTGTTGGGTCTAACACTAAGTCTTCAAAACTATGTGAAGCAGTAGCTAATAATTTTCCCAGCCCTCTGTGTAGTTTACTTAACTCTGCTGCCTCTCTCACATAAAGAACATCTTTTGTCTGAGAAACTGATCATCTGCAATGCTAAAGCTTTACAACCATGATCTTACTTATGGTAATAGCTGTTTATTACAACTGAAGTAGAGAAGGAAATCAGAAAATGCTGTGACACAAAATGCCAGCCAGCAGGTGATGAATTCCTGCCTGCGTTGCTCAGAGTGCTTTCAGATTGAATTTTCTCTCTTGGGAAAATTTAAAAATGTCTCGTGCTTAAACACAAGAGACTTTATCATGAGTTTCTTTTTTTTTTTCTCCAGTTGCCCTAGCTACAGATTAAAATACATGTTCTGAAAAGAATTCCAGACAAAATATATTATTCTGTTGTTTGCTCATACAATGAATCATAATTTTTAACTTATGCATTATCATAATGTTTAGACCTGAAAGCAATGTGACAAATGACAGCTTGTGTACTTTGCTCATCAAAAAGAGCACAACCCATTGAATGGAGAGGAATCCCTGTATTGGATATTATGTTAAGAAAGAAGCATAGAAGGTACAAGATAGGATTTAATTTATTTATTTTTTTTTTAGAATATTCCTGCATTCTGTCTTCCAGCTGTCATATGCTGTGGGCTTCTTTTTGTTTATGGTACTCACTAACTCTAGATTTCTCTCGTGTGCTGTGGCAGTTTTTTGTGATGACACACTGTTAGCCTGTTGCTAGCAATGACTCCGTGGTATCAGTTGCAAGTTGCTGCCCAGGACAGAGCTGATTGGTGAACTAAAGGCGTGATTCTTAAAGGTTTTACTACTTTGCTTCAGTGGAAACCAAACTTTAACACTGTGACAACAGTGAGAGCTGTGCTTGCTGGTCACGTTATACTCTGACACTGATTCGAAGCATTTGGCAAAGCAGCTGAACTTTACGCTACTGCACTGTGCACATCTCAGAAGAGAAGCTGAACTGATGTAAATTTGCTCTGATGTCAGCATATATACTTCCCACTGCTGATATAAAGCACTATAATTAGGAAAAAGCTGAAATTTAGGTGCCAAAATTCGTTCCTGTGCTATGTGGTCAGGCAAGTTACACCTGGGCTGAATTTGGCTATGGCTTTTTATTGTCATAAGTAGCTGCAGTACAGATTTGTTCATAGATGTCATCTCTCATCAGCAGTCTGACTCTGTTTTCAAAAGTTTATGCCAAGTTTGAGCTCCCCTTCTGGCACTGTTACAGTTCCTGCAAAGGAAGGGCAGTGTCTTCATTTGCATCATTACGCCTGTTCTCATGCATAGTTTTATTCTGTCATCCCTACCTACCCATTGTAAAAATACAGTTAAATACAATATAAAAGACAATATTTAATTTTCCTATTCTGATAAGCCCTGCAAGTTTTGAAAATTCAGAATTTTCTTCAAGAGCTTTTTTATTTTTTCTCAGACTTTTCTATTATCTGAGTAATTTATGGGTGTACAAACTTCCTGAGAAATGTCTGCTACCACAGTAACTATACATCAGGAAATAAGAGGACCTCTTAGTTATTCAGTGTAGTCTTTTATGTTATATATGAAGTCTGTCGAATGATTCTGAAAACTCACATGTGACTATTAGATTTGTCCTGCTGTGCAGTGAAAGTCAAAAGCTATAACCTTGATGTGGGAGAGCTATTACTCTGTATCTTGCACTCTGGCCTCTTATCAGTTGATTCAATCTGCAACCTGTTAGTTTTGATGGATGGAACTGTTGAGAGTGAAAGGCTGACGTTGCAATAAGTGTACCAAGACCAAAGATGTCATGATGCAAGGTTTGTGCCTTAGCTACAGTTGTCAAATCTCTGCAACTTCATACAGATGTTTAATCTTCACTGCAGACCGACCTGCTTGTGCTAATGCTACAGATAATAGTGAAATTATCCTGAAAAGTGAGATAACAAATAATCCCTCTGGCCTAAAAGTCTCCAGGGTTTTTTTTGATCAGCTAAGGCTAGTGTAGAAGCAATTTTAAATGATGATCATCTTCATACCTTTCTTTGGAAGGTGAAAGCTAAGAGAGGAGAGAAACCTGAAGAGCAGTTGAGAAACCAAATGAGAAATACAAGTAGGTTGTAATATAGCATCTCAAGTGCACGATGGTGAACACATAATGGAAAGGGCTTGTTCCTTGTTGCATGATTAATTATGTTTCCTTCTTGATGGCAGTATATTCCCTTGCCCACCATGTCAAGAAATATCCCATTCAAGAAAATAATTAATTAAATATCTTAATGGTGGAGATTTAGTGTCTGGCTTGTATCTCATAATATTTTTGACAGTACTCAGAAATCAATTCAGTGAGTCCATGTCTCAAGGGGCTATTCTTTTGTTAAACTTATGTTGCATTCCAGCTGCTACAGAAATGAGGGATATTTCATAGAGATAAGAAATGGCTTTTTCATTTTTAATGTGTATGACTTGTTTGTATCTTTGCTTCAGAATCAATTATTTGTCATGTGGGACATATTTCAGCACCAGCAGGAGTTGCAACTGCTTTGGCTTTTTATTCTATGATTGGCAGCTGTTACCTTCTGTCTGATAAGAATGGGAAAAAAACCCCAAAAAACTCCTTTACTCGAGTTTTCTTTTTAAGCATGTATAAGAATACTTTGCCATATTTCTTCATGTGAGAAATAGCAATATTTTGGATGGCAAACTGAGAAAATACTGCAATAAAGGCCCCTCTATTGAGTGGCATGGGCTGATACTGTACCTCTGTTTCTTAAATTCTTAAAATGTTTGCATCAGCTCTCATTTATTTATTATAGTTTAGGGAAGGTAAAAATGAACCATTGGGAATTGTTTAGAAGTAGTTATTGGTATTTTTTTCCATTTGCAACTGGTGAGATTGTAATAGCAAGGAACTACAGGTTGCTGGTGTGCATGTTTTCATATAAGCTTTCATACAAAGGGGAGGGGGGAAATATCTTTGAGTTAGGGGATCATAAACTCACACTGGCTGAGTGAAACTGTTTTTTAGTTACAAAAAAAGAAAAAGAAAAAAGGAAAAAAATGAGTAACTTAATAGGAAAATAGTAAACTTAGTAAATGTTTGGTAAGTCTCCAAGAGGAAGTAATGGGATAGTTTATTGTTTAAAATGTGGTTAAGAAAGTTTCCTGTCTAGCCCTTATTCAATGCCTAAGGGTAAATGTTTATGTATTTCTTAAAGTGTTGTTTGACATATAAGACAGGTACATTGAAAACTAAGCAAAATATATGATAAAATCTCCTGTTGTTGTCCCAAAAGGCAGCTCTTTGCTTCCCTGAGATGAAGAAATATTCAGTAGATGTTCTCTCTGCACTTCTAGTCAATCAATTAAATTGTTGTATATTCCTCATATTTCATGTTTCATAAAATCAATTTAATAGCTTGCTGCTCATGTTCTACCATGTAAGATCATAGATGTAGATCTTTCATTTTTCTTAACACATAGGAGATGCTGTGGAACAGGGAGGAGCAAGCAGGCATGTGACTGAGGAGGTTCTCCAGGACACTGTGCGGGTCGCAGAGGTGGATTCTTTCACTGTCCTATTTAGTGTGCCCTCCTGCATTACAGTGTAAGTGAATTGGTAAGGAGCAGGTCCTTTCTTGCAACTCGTTTCACTTTTTCTGCAGCAATATGGTGTTTTTTGGATTCTGTAATAGTTTGCTGAAGTCTTCAAGTGCCAGAAATACTGTATGTCCCAATTATCCTGTGAGCAGGAATCCATCCCCCAAAAGCACTGATAATTGCTCTGTAGACTGAATCTTGTTCAATCCCTACTGAAGATATGTCCACAGAAATTGGAAAAAGTCTTGAGCGTGATTTTAAAATCAGAGACAGTATCAGTTGGTTCTCAGTTTGAGTGTTAAGAGAAAGTAACAGTAAGCCAATTATTGAAAAGCAAGAAATCATCTGAAGTCAATGCAATTTCAAGAGCTTTCCGAGAAAACTTTGTGGTTGAAAAATACTGACTTGTCAAGAAAAACAGCTTTGGCAGAAGCATACCTTTTCCTTTTAGTATGGCTAAGATTTCTGGCCAAAACAACACTTCAAGTGACACCTGGTGGCAAAAAACCTTATCTGGATGCTACTTCTGGTGTGATAGCAACAGGGTGTTTTGTTTTTATTGTGCACATCTTGACTAAAGGAAACATGCTGGAGTAAGAAGGCAAACATGAGGAATTATGATGGTAGATCTTTATTGCTTAACTGTACCATATATAGGTGAGTTTTAATAATAGATATTTAGGTCCTTAGTCATTAATTTTTCATATTTGTCTTATTTGCACACAAAAGCCCCAAGATATCTTGCAAGAGGTATTTGTTTTGCAAACATTTTTCAGTGTTTAACTGTTGATCTTTCTTCTGCAAATGATTTGTAAAATATGAAGGAGGTAGTTTTTCATTTTTGAGCTTTCAACTGCAAACTCAAAATCACATTCAATGTTTTAAGGATTGTAAAGAGTGAGCAGCAAAGCTATAGAGTCTCTAGAATTCTGAAAAATGTACAAAATGACTAAGTGACATGCTATCAAACCAGCAATAAACACCTAGGATTGTTCATGCATATGGGCGTTAGCTATAAATCCATCTGTATATACTTCCACCTCTGTAATATCCTTTCAGTATTTTATTATGGTAAATGTGAAGACTACAAAAAGTTGGGGTTGTGTGGGTGGTTGTTGTGGTGTGTGGGTTTTTTTTAATGTACTCTAATCTAATTTTTTCAAGATGATAAAATGCTTTACAAACTCGGGCCATACCCTAGGTCTTGAGTCACCTGCCACTGACAAGTACCTACTCCTGTAGGGAAATGCAGTCTGCTGTGCATGGGAGAAATTGAGGCTGGCCAGAAAAAAAAAGAAGTCAGAATGAATCAGAACTTCTAGGTGAAACTTAAAAAGACCAAATACAAATACTTGAACTAGAATATGTTTGGGAAAAGGACTGTCTTATTTAATGCTTTAGAAACAAAATGTTCTTAACCATATTCCGATCATTCTTAGTTAATGTTGTCTGAAGAATACCTCTTGCAGTGCAGTGACCAGAATGGGCAAAACGAGATATCAGTTTGCACGGTCTCAGAGGAATTCCGTCTTTGCTTTTTTTTTTTTTGGCATTCCAGTAAGGAAAGTTTCATGTCCAAATACTTTTAAAGCCTGATACATCTTATTTGGAGACCTGGCAAGATAAAGACTGTAGGTCACTTCTGTACTGACTGCCTTGGAGATTGCTTGCTGCAGATGGGATACAATTAGCCCTTGGTAAAATAGCAGATATTTTTGCATCTTTTAGTTTCTCAGAAATTTTGTAATTTGTTTCCTTGTATAAAACTTCATAATTTATATTTCCAATATCAGAAGTACCATCTTACTTAGGCCTCAGCTTGAGTCTGTCCTATTTCCTTAGTATGCCTCTGTATCCACCCCCACCCCCCCATGTTGAAAGCATGTTCTTATATCATCAATGCAGCAGTTGAGTATCATAAGTTACAGGAAGGACCAGTGTGTCTCAGTTTCAACATTACTTGTGCTAGACTCATGCAATTTTCCTCATCCTTTTAACCTGAACTTTGTATTAAATTACCTATGTGACTGCCTTTCAGAGCATGACAGCTAAAGGATTTGAAGCTGAAAGTCAAGATCTGTTTTATGCATTAGTATGTGTGCCACGTTCCCTAATTAAGATACTATTCAGTGTTCTGGCTACTTTCTGTACTCTTATTTACTCACCTAATACCAAAGAATTTCAGCAAGAAAAGAGAAATATGAACGGTTTAAAGTTTTGTATGAAGGAGTACCTGGAAAGACTTCCATTGTATATTACTAAACTCTGAAAAGCATCCCCTCAAACTTGCAAGGACACCCAAAACTGCAAACAGGAAAAGCATCTGAACCCAAGAGGCAGCTCTTTTGGACAGTTGAGTCTGTCTTTTAGCATGCAGCAGCTAGAAGGAAGAGCAATTAAAACTGGTGATAGAATAAGATACAGGGGAAGTATTTTGGGAGCCCTTACAAGTGTTCTGTTTTTCTGTCCTCCCCCTTGACTCATTCTCTTAATACCTTTTTACAGCTTGCTTGATGCACCTTGTACACATTACTTCTGCTAGTTTTTCTAACCTGTCAAACCTAATAGGTATGATTACCCTCATTTCAGTGTGTGTCATGCTCATTCAAATTATTAAAATCTTTTAAAATTCAGTGCCTGTGAATCACACTGGAATTGTAGCTTCAGTCCTACTGGAAACTTGGCATAAAACACTGGAAACTTGGCATAAAACACAATTTAATAATTGTCGTGCTACAATCCAGGAATGATAGAGTAGGATGAAAATTTGCTTAATTGTGGCAGCAGTTTCCAAGCCTATCAGAAGGGCTTGGAGAAGAGAAATTGCTGACTGATACTTCACAAAAAGGGAGAGGGTGGTGGTAGGAGAAATCCTTGATGATGAGACTTCCCCTTCTTTTCTTTTTTAGCTCAATGTGCTGAAGTCAACACCAGTTCCTGGCCCATATGATGTTTATATTATTAATAAAGATGTGTTGATCATGTACACATATTATTCCTGGTTTAATACACATCTGATTATTTGGTAAAATAATTTCTGGGAAAGTGAGCAGAAAAAAAACCACTGAATTTGAATGAAAGATTTCAGTATAAAGTTGATCTATTGATATAGCTTGCTGTAAGTTTGAAGTAGTCTTCAAACAAATGTTTGAATCCAAAAGTTGTATCAGGATCCACATCTGACTTTTTTACCTCTGACTATTCTGCTGGCTGAATCAAATTGTTAACTGCAGTTTTCTTTTGAAGGAGAATATAAAAGAAAGAGAAAAGCCAAGGAAATGAGGTATGAAGGGACTCAGGATCCAGTTTTGTGTCTCTTTGTGATGCTCTTTATATCTTTTCCTTAACTTGAGTTACACATAAAATGCTCTCACCTTTTGTACTTGGACTCAGAAACCTTGGCTTGTCCTTTGTGTTACTTTGACTATTTCCATAGATTTTTATGAAAAGCTTTCTAAAAAAAATGTTGAAATGACCAACAATTTTCATGTTAGAGCCTGACATGCAGCAATATTTTCCATCTCAGTCATTGCCCCTGCCTTATAATTTTGTCTTGTGTTGTTTGCAGTGTCAGATGTGTCTTTTTTCTACTGAAAACTGATACCCGGAAACTTGTAGCCTAATGTAATTTAGGTTGTTTTCTTCCAGCTTTCATTTAACATTAAACTGGGGCTTGGAGCACTTTGTAACTTGGCTTCATTATAAAACCCTGAAAATGCCTTATTTTCTGTCAGTAGTTTGCTGAAGAAGTTTTTGGCCATTCTATGTGGTATGTGCCACAAGCATGGAAGCATTGTTTATAATTCTGCATTTTGAGAAAGGTTTCTCTGAGTTCACGGACAGTAAGAATTCAGCTATCCAGAAATAATGCTTACACCCTGCTTTTTCAAAGTATATTTTTGTGTAAGTAAAATTTTATCAATTTAGTGGCTATTTTCTAATAGCCATAAAATCTCTTTTGAAACTTGTGGAATTTCACTGCTGTGAAACATAAAGCTCCTGAAAGCCCCACTTGGTGATTTCCACTAGATAACAGTCCACTTGTTTTAGTATGCAGTCGATGTGGTTAATGACTAACGTTTTAGAGCATGAATGAATTTGACTGATCATTGCAAGAATAAGAAACTTAACTAAATGAATGTTTCAGCCAGCTTTTGCAGCAGATATGTGTGTGCCACATGGCTGCTTGTGCTTGCTTCTCATCTTTAACTGCTGTCAAAATGCCTTATAAGGTGAGGCAGTTTTTGTAAATAACATTTAAGGTTTAAATTATCATATGGAGTTCAGTATAGATGGGAATATTAGGTGCAAGGGTAAAACTGAGCAGAGTGAAGTGGTGCATATGAATAGATAAAGGACATTAGCCAAATTTCTAACTAACCTTGTTTCTGTGACAGGACAGAGTACCAGTTTTTCTTATCTCTATGGGTGGTTTATAGTGATCCTGTTTGTGGTACTATAAATGAGTAATAATGTTGTAAGTCAAGCTGAACACAGTTCACAGCAAGTGCCTAATGGCACCATGGACCTGCTTCTGCAGGGGAGTACGTGTGATCTGGAACAGCTCAAGTGTGAGAGAGAGGTCAAACTGCTATCCCCTGGTATGTGTGTGTCTCCTCACCACTTCAGCTGAGGAGGAACAAGGAAGAAGTTCTCCCACTTCTTAGACAAAGCAAGAGAGTTGAGGGATTGTATCTGAATGAGGGTTAAAGTAGATTATTAAACAAAGCATTGAGATAGATTTGGGTTTTTTTACTCTGTGCTTTTCCCCAGCTCCTGGACCGACTCTTGTATTTTTCACACTGAAGAATAGAAATTTGATTTTTTGGGGTGTGATTTTTTTTCCCCTTTATTTTATTTTTATTATCAGATTTAGTTACATAGTTACATAACATTAGTATTTTTTATTATTGTACATAAAACCTGCAAGGTTTTGTTGGAAAAGGATTGCTCATCTCTTGGATGGAAGTATGGGGTGGAAGTCAGTAACTTCGTGCTGACATCTATGCAGCTCCCAAAAATAGTAAGCAGAATTTGGCTGCTTCCATATCAGTTTACTGAAATTGTTTGGTCAAATCAAGCATTTAGCTCTACAAATCCAATAGTATTAGATGGGACGCACATTCATTGAGCTTTGCAGAACTTTTGGGAGTTGGCAGTTTCTCATACAATAATACCAAATTGGTTCACAATTTGACTTTTGCATTGCCTGCTTTATTTAGCTTTTCAGACTGTTGTAATTGTAACTGTAATTGCAGTACTGTGTACAGTTAAGATTTAAGCATATCTCCTTGTCTTGAGATCTTCTGTATTGTTACCTTTCATATCTCTGGGACTGTTCAGCCTTGGAGGAGAAGACTCTGGGGGGACCTTAAAAGTACCTTCCAATACCTGAAGGGAACCTACAGGAAAGCTGGAGAAGGACTCTTCACAAGAGTGGCCAGCAATAGGACAAGGGGAAATGGGTTTAAACTGAGGGAAAATAGGTTTAGTCTAGATCTTAGGAAGAAGTTCTTCAGTATGAGGGTGGCAAGACTCTGGAGTAGATTGCCCAGAGAAGTTGTGGATGTCCCCTCTCTGGAGGTGTTCAAGGCCAGGTTGGATGAGGCCTTGAGCAACCTGGTCTAGCTGAGAGGTGTCCCTGCCCATAGCAGGGAGATTGTATTAGATGATCTCTGAGATCCTTTCCAACATAAGCCATTCTATGATGATTCTCTTATTTTTAGGAATACTGGTAAAAGCTGTGGTGATTTCCAGTGTAAATGTCATTCATCTTTGAGGTTTTCCTGTCAGGTAGGTTAAATGGCATTCCACCACATGATTACTCACTTGTTATACATTGCTGATTTAGATCCTTAATGTTGAAATGATTTATGAAGTCTTGAAATATTTTTCATCTTACATTATATTAATTGTAGTTTAGCTCTCTTACTATGGTGGTAAAGTTCTTCGTATATTCTTGCTCGTTTTTTAAAGGTCTGAATAAATATATGTTATAGCAACAAAAAGCAGGAAAAATGTAACAAAAAGGAGTAAAAATACAACAAGGCAAAACCGCAGAACTGATGAAAAGAAGGCCATTATTCACTAGAATGCACTTTGAAACTTTCATGTTATCTGCTCTTACTGACATGAACTTTTTCATGCAGAAGGGAAGTACACAACATCAGTGTCTGACTCAGGTTGTCATATTTATCGTAATTTGGTTCCATTCCACTGACACTGTTATACTGTTTGTTTGTACAACGATTTCCCTAGAAATGCTGTTATTCACATCAGGTCATAGGCTTCAAGGTAAAACTGCAGCATTGAACCTGATGTTGGAAAGGGGCTTGGCCAGGCTGTTTAATAATCTGCACCCTTTTTCAGGAAAAATTTATAGGAAACAGCAAGCAAACCATGCAGTGGGCCATGTGCAGACATGAAGGGAAGCTTGTTCCTTCTATGCCTAGAAGATTTAACTTGCTGCTAGCTTACACTGATAATAGAAGGTTATAATTTTTAATTCATTTCTCACCTGTTTAAAGTAATTCAATGTTCTTATGGTCTGCGTGGTTCTGGAAAAGGGGATCCTACTCGTTTTCAGTTAAGTGTTTCTCAAAGAACTGAAAACTCCGAATTTCTGTGAGGTAAGACTAGGACAAAATTAAAAAAAAAAGAAAATCCTATTAATCTAGAATTATTTCCACTCTGGATAATCCATTGTGTGAAACGGATTGCCATTGGGTTTCAGTCTGCAACCTTAGAAAAGTATTTGACATTTGCTCAGTTATAAGACTTGTTTTAAATTAATAATAATAATAAAAAAAAATCAATTCCCAGCATCTCTGAAAAGAGTACAAGTCTCTTTAGGCTCCTTTTGTTCTTTTCTAAAAGTCAGTTTTCATATTAGCTGATTTTTCTCCGTTTTCTTCTTCTTAAGGTGCTGATCGGCTGTAGCCTTTAGCGAGTGTTTAATTCTTTGTTAACCAGAAGCTGGTTGTGATAAATACTCCCACTATAGTATTCTGCTTTTGCTGACATTCTCTAGTATTTTGATGTGGATGCATGAGGCTGCAGGGAAGTTTTAAATAGTATGTTTGCTATAGTGCTGAACATGAACTGCAGAGTGTGAGTACCTGTTTAAAGTGTCTCTCCCCTGTCAGCTCCCAAATTTAATAATGATGCAATTTGGGAAAATATTATGAGCTGCTATCTGGCATGTACATGCAAGAGATAAAGTGCGTATGCAAAAATAAAACACTCTTCAAAATGTGATCTTTGGTCTGTTAACATGCTGAACATGTCTCTTTTTTTTTTTTTTTTTTACAGTAGTGATTTATAGTCCAGCATAACCATGCAGAATCACTTCATTATATTTGAATAATGAAAAGAGTGCCATCAAAATGGCACGTCTCAAGGGAGCTTTCTAAGGCAATACTTTAAACAAATGACTTTTTAGATAAATTTATTATGAAGTGTGATGAAAGCCTTTTTTCTTGACAGTCTCATCTTGCAAAAACAATGGGGTTTGTGTTTTGTGGTGTGTTTTGGTTTTTCTGTTTTTTTTTTTCTATTAGGGAAAGGTGAAGTCCATACAAACAATGTCTGATGTTTTGCTGGCACCATGGACATGAGATAAAATGTTCTAATGGTCAGATATAATCCTGTCCTTTCATGTCTGATAAATATTTGTGGACTAAACTTACATCCTAGTCACACTATTCATGGGGAATATATTAGTTACTTCAAATAATAGTTTATACAGGTATCTATGAGCACTCATTCAGACTTGTTATACAAAAATATGGTTTTATGCAATTAAAAGAAAACTGAATTTGGTTAAAACTTGTTCTGCCAAAAGCATGCTCAACTTTTGTACTTGCTGTTTAATTGTTATGAAAAGTTTCCAAAACCACACAGAACTTATCAATCTTAATATTTGTATAATATTAAAACCAACAATTCTATTCCTCTGGCATCTTTAG
>VWZY01010499.1:370259-393293 GCA_013399075.1 Chloroceryle aenea
TTGATTATTCATAAGACACAAACTGTTTGTTTTCCTCAAATCTCTACATTTGTTTTGTAATCAAAGATATTCTAAAAGCAAGTATTTTATCTTCAGGGCAAGCATGTATTGAATGAAGAAATCTCAAGCTGTTTCTTGCAGATCTGCTTTTGGAGCAGTGTTTTCACTTTTTGCTTTTATTAGTTATTTTAAAATGTTTTTGTGTCTTGAGGTGACACTCTCCTTGATCCCTTGAGTTTTCTTCCTTTTTAAATTTTATATAAGATTTACTCCTTAAACTCAGTAACAACCTCTGCTGGGAAGTTCAGTAGCAAAATGCAGTGAGGTCTAACTTACTGAACCTTAAGTATAGATATTCAGTTTATCCCTTTGAATGTTCTGTATATTGTTGCATTAACCTAAAAGATATTAAATCATAAGGAATAAGTAAATGTATTTGGTTGTCTGGGTTTTTTGTTGTTTTTTTTCCTTCTTCGTTGTTATTGTTCTGTTTTGTTTTTTTTTTTTTCCCAAATTTCCATTTTTCCTTTCCTACGGTAAATGCAAAGCTGGCCACACTTAATTCCTCATAATGTGTTTAATTGATTCAGCAGTCACCAAGCAGGTGACCTGACCTCTGGTTCACTGAACTACTAAATGTGCTATGGAAATAATACTTTTATTTCTGTTTCATTAGGAGACTGCATTTTGATCAGAGTTGTGAAGAATGTGAACTGTTGGCTTTTGTGAGTAAATGTGCCCTTCACCTCTGGAAGGTACAACACCAAATGTGCAGGGGGCAAATGTGCAAACACCTCGTGTCCTGGGCAAGCATAATGTGCTGTGTAAGAGGAACCTGCCCTTCACTTCTCTGTTGGACTTTCCATTGAACTAATTCATCACTTGATTTTTGTCAACTCAGTAATTACTGCTAGCAAAACCTAGTCATTTTAATGGTTGCGATATACTGCAAGCACATTTAACTTTGATGGACACTTTGAATGACTTTGCTTTAACTGCTTGCCTGTTCTTTGCGGGCATTTTTATAATCAGCTGAGGACTTGTTACAAAGCCTTTGGTGACAGCTGCTAGCTCTCAGTGTCATGATTGTCTCTATCAGGGTGTGATTTCAAGAGGCTATTAATTCCTCTTGTAGCTGACCTTTATCAAGCCCAGCACACTCCCAGGGAAAATGCACAGTCTTGATATCTGTTAGATCTAATTTCCTCTGAATTCTGATGACCCTTCAAAAGCTGCTGTGATGATCTGAAATGCCCTGCAATGGAAACCTTTTCTCTTCCTCCAAATTAAAATGTTTATCAGCAACTTTTCTCCTATCTCTAAAGCTCTTCTTGTTGCCCAAAGCTCTCTCCCTGTTGTGCTTGCTACCTGCAGAAGGCCACAGAAGATGGGTGAGGCACAGGTAGAAATACATGGCTCTGACACATGCTTTCGTTACCTGTCTGAAACCTCTTCTGCCAGGAAAAGCAACTGTCAGTTCTGATGAGGTCTTTGTAGTCACAGGGCAGAACTTGAGGCAATTGGCTTTCTTTAGTGCTGCCTGTAGGGCTCACAAGCTTTTGGTTTACAATTTTGGTGACAATTTGGAGCTTTTCAGTGCAATATGCAGCCTAAACCTCCCCTGGCACAGCTTCAGGCCATGCCTTCTCATCCTGTCACTAGCTGCCTGGGAGAAGAACCTAAGCCCCACCTGACTACAACTTCCCTTCAGGTATCTGCAGAGAGTGATAAAGTCCCCCCTGAGTCTCCTCTTCTCCAGGCTGAACAACCACAGCTCCCTCAGCCTCTCCTCATAAGACTTCCCCACATAGCCATATTAGCAAAATCACTGCTGAGCACAAACAATTTAAATATTTTACATTTGTTTGAGCCAGTTTAAAGGGTTTTCTAGGTATTTGCTCAGCTTTCTCCTTTCTGTTCTGAAGCAGCTCTGCCACTGCAGCCTCACCTGTGACTGACCAAGGGAATAAATACGTATGTGGTAACCCAGTTTAATGAAAGCTTCCAGTCTTCAGTCAGTTTGGGATCAGACATAAAGTCTATCCATATCACCAGGAGCATAAAGTAATAAATTCTCACAGTAGCTACTGAAATTAGCTCAGAGAGGCTGATGCATGTGAGAGTTATATTATTATATGGTATTCAACAGCAATCAGCATCAAATTGTTAATAATATCTTTGGGAGTGTTTGAGGTCATATAAATCCTACTGATTTTCTGCCTTTGTGAATAGCTGGCGTCATAATTTAATAGTGTCTGATATATTGAAAATGCTGACTAACTGCAGGTTGGATGGAAGTGCAGGGTTGAATTTGGAGGGGGGAATCTGTGCCTTTTTGTTTAAATATTAAAACATTCCATCTGTACTTCTGTGGTTTGTAAGCACAAGTTAAAGGGAGAATTTTTTGTATTTTTTGTCATGTTAAGCATTCACTTAAGAGGTTTTCTTTCAGTGTTATTTGGATAAGAGATGTACAATGTTTCCCAGTGTTTATTAATTTATGAATTTAAAGGAGTTGAGGGCTTTGTCATACCTCAAGGTGTGTTTTCTCTGTTGTACACATTTTACACGGGCGGTTGGAGTTTTGTTTTCTCTTTGGTTGTTTTTGTGTGTGTGTGGAGCGGTGGTTGTTGTTGTGTGGGGTTTTGTTGTGTTGTTGGGGTGGGGTTTTATTGTTTGTTTTGTTGTGATGTTTTGTGTTTTTGTTGTGGTTTTGGTTTGTTTTTGTTTTCTGTTTTTTTTGGGTGTTTTTTGGGGGGGAGGAGTAGAAGTTCCACTATTTTTTGAAAAAAATTGCTAAATAGCTCATTAGACTGAGGCAGGTGACTTGCTTGAAGCTCCTCTGGTTGCTTAGTACTGTTCACTACATTGCAGCATGGTGAAGTTCTTCATATAGTGTTTGTACTTTTGTTACATGAATTTAAAGACATAATTTTAAAATCTGATCTAGCAATATATGCAGTTCAGTTCTCTACAGAATGTTTCTTATGCATTCAGGGTGTATTTGTGCTAGACTATCCAATTTGAGAGGCTGATGACAGATCAACCTTAGCAGTTTAGGTTTGGAATATAAGGCTTGGATTACAGCTACATGTTTTTGCTGCTCAGGTAGTTGATGTGAAGTGGTTGATGTTCTGAAGTCATAGGATTATGTCTGGTTAATGTTTGATCCCATAGTAAAATGCCTACCCAGATCCCAATCTTCTTGGCTTAAAAATATCAATAATCTTTTGCTACTGTTAAAGAACATAAAGAAAATGTAGTGGAAAGAACTCTGCCTATTGGGGCTTTCAGATAAGCCACTGTTTAGCAGTTGTTCACATACAAACTTCTGCGTTGTTGGGAAAGGATGTAGAAAAGGTTTTTAGTGAAACCATACATCCTAAAATATGTGGGTCAGTCAAGTCCAAGAAGGCTTGTCTGTTCTTTTGTCAGAGTGAGAGCTGGAATGCAAAGGAAACCCAAATAACCTGAAGTTTCTATTTTGAACCATCTGTTCAGTCATAGCCCAGGGCTGAGTTGTTTGTATCATCACTGTATTGACTCATTTGTTTAAACTGGTAGCCAGTAGAGGGTGGGATGAGTGTCATGAGGTTCTTCCTGACTTTGCTTTGTGGCTTCAACTTTCTTTTTCAGAGAAAATATGAAAAAAAGGGGATGAAAAAAATAGGACAATGGGTATAGTAGAAAATGCAACTTCTGTGTAGCTGAATTGTGCAAAATGGAAGCTGCAAATCTTATAATTTCAGTTAACAGGTCTCTGATCTGTACATTGTCAGGAACAAGCAGAGAACTGTCTCAGGATGTCTTGCCTTGTTCACTGTTTCTTTCTGGGGACTTTTGAGCTCTATGTAGATAACTTACTGGTGTCCCGCTGTAGGTATCCCTTGATTACCAATGTTTGGGAGCTTTAGGAGATACCTTCCATGTGACTGGAAGAGGTAGTGCATCAAGGGGAGGACCAGCTTTGCTAAGCTGGAGCAAAATGACAGAGGAACTATATCCCATTCAGATGTCCAGCAGGTGACCACCAGGTTACATGGAGTTTTTGAACAGTGGTAGCCTCCCAAGCAGGAGTCTGGTTTGGCTTTAATCATCCTGGTAGCTAATGACTGACTGGTGTAGCCATCCCTTTTCTGTTTTGTGAATATACGATTATGTACTTGGCCATGCAGAGGAGGTTTTGTTTTCTTGTTCCTAAAGATTTGCAGGTATAAAAGCAAAAAATCAAAGCAGAAGACCCTGAACCTTTAAAAATGACTGGGGGTTGCGATAGCTGCTAAGCAGTAAAAGCACCCAGATTTTAGGTGGTAGTTTCTGTCAAAACCTTTTTATTTCTATAGCAGAGCCCCTAGTCAGCATTTAATCTGGCCTTATTACTTCTGTGACATGTGACAAGAAGGCTATGTGAGGTAGTTAAGAAAATGTAACTGTCTTTTATTAAGAAGTGAATAGAATGTGCTCTGAATTATAACAAGTCTAAATTCAATTTTTACTACTGGCTAATTAGCCGCTTCTGACAGTTATTCTGTAAATGAGTCCTAGACAGGCCTATTGATTCACAAAGTTATGGAGATGTACAGAACATTGTTTGTAGAATGCCTAGAAACTTCTGAATGGTATTTGTTTTTTGACCAGACCAATATACTACACGAAGATCTTATTATTTTTCAGGAAACAATACCAAAACATTTAAAGATGAAAGCTAAGAAATTTAAAGTGAGGTTTGGGAATATATTATTTGAACAAAAGATATAATACATGGAATTCTAAGGGCAAACTACGTCAGGCACGGTCTGAGATAATTTACTGTATGGCATTTTCCTGTTGCATGGATTTGACTTTGAATTCCTGCTCTGTTTGTTAACTCCATAAGATTGTTTGTTCCTGTAAATTACTAAAAGTATAAGGGTTATGAAGCATGTACAGCATCTGTACGTGGGAGTGAAAATGAGCTATTAAAAAGATTGAAAATATGAATGTCTGAAATTAGAATTAGTCACACTTTTTGGTTAGATTTGCAAGACTCCTACTTAGAGAACTGTTAAATACTCATAACACACCTTTTCATTCTTTAGTCATCTTTTAAATTATGTCTGGTTTGATGCAATTTTTCAAAGCCTGCATTACTCATTAATCATTATGTTGGGGATTAACATATTTTAGGTATTGGAGTGTTTGAATTGATTTAATCTTGTTTCCTTTTAGTTGTCAGTCAGTTCAGGTGACAGGAAACCCTGCAGGTTTGCTTTTGACTTCTCAACCCAGCAGTTTAGGTAAGTGATCTGAAGATGATGTGTACTCAGCAACTTGAAGATGAGTTTCACTTTTAGTGTCTTCACTTGGATAGACAAAATCCCCAGTAACTTTGTACATTTATGCTTAAATGTCTCAGGTGACATTTTATTTCCTTACTTAAAATTAAAAGGAATAACACTAAGCAAACATTTCAGAAACTTGTTTTAGGAAACTCAAGGAAATGTATGGTGTTAAATAATGTATTTTCTGAGGCTTCTCTTTTTTATACCTTATCAGAATGTGCATGTAAAAAGCTTCAAAACCCAATATTCACCACTCTGTAGTAGATCTAATAGAATGGTATTAAGAGATGCCATGGTAACTGAAGTCACTATGACAGTCTGTGTCAAGCTGTTTAATGGTGACTGCTATATTTAGGCTTTGGTTTTCCACAGTATGAATAGCAAATGGAAAGTTTGTTGAGTGGTCTCGTTTCCAACCACTTACAACCCAGAAAAAATGAGGTGACACAGAACAGAGTACTGCACTGCCTTTGCTAATGCTTAGACATGGAGAAGTGGCTGCTAGTAACCACGATTGTTCTTTGGAGCTATTTTCACTAGCAGATCTTGTAGCATGCCATTACAAAGATTTCATTTTGCTTGCATCAATACAATTCCTTTATATGTACAACGATGTATTACCATAAATTAAAATGCAAGTCCTTGTAAAAGTGTGCAGGGGGGTATTACAAGGCAGTAATTATTACCTTACTCTTTTAAGATTCAGCCATTAGTAGTCAGACTTTATTGCTAACAAAAGATAGTGCTGCTTTCAAAAAGAAATAATCACTCTTGGAGTGTGGTTTTAAATGCTTTGTGAATGAGATTAGCAAACCTGGGCTCATCAGAACTTTTTTAGACTATTGGAAAACTTGTGAAGTTGCTACCAGGCATGACTTGGGTAGGAATAATTTCAGTGAGTCGTGGCTCAGAACAGCCTTCTGTCATTCTCTCCTGCACCTAAGACAGAACGAAGCACAGTGAGGAGAAACGGATAAATTGAAAGGAAAGTTTTAATCAATAATAGGGGAAAAACTTTAACAATGTAATTATTTAGATAAAAAGCTGGTCTCAAAAGACTCTTTGCTTGACACATGAAAAATTGATGGGTGAAAGCAGTAGCAGATAATTCTCTATGAGACATGTTGTATTGGCAGGAGGATGGATAAGATATTTACAAAGAGTTTAGTTAGGTTATGTCTTACAACATTATGAAGTAGGTGAGTGTGTGGATTGTTCCATCTGGCTTTGGATCACCTGGATTTTGTAAATGAAGAACAAATTCAGCTGAAACAGAAAAGAGTGATTAGGTAGAAATAATTAATATTCCATAAAAAATATTCTGGGTTAGAATGTTGTTGTTACATCTCATTATTAATGCTTGTTTTCTATACCAACTGTATTCCTAGTGCTAAAATGCAACACAGCAAATTAATTTCTTGGGTAACTTCAAGCCCACAAAGCAAGCAGAGACTTCTGTCACACCACAGTAAACCGGAAACACATCAAGTGAAGAGTAAGGCTTAGCTTTAAAAGAAACACAAAGGATTTATTTGGTCCATATTGTAAGGAAAATATGGAAAGCTAGATGGGAATTTTTACACCAGTTCAAAATGCACCTTCTAATATTTATTTTTCTTTTAATTTGTTGTGTCCTACATTGTAGTGATTTTGTTGACTACATTATGTTTAAATTTATCCTGTAAACTCAAGCCAGCATTTGGGTTCCCTAAATTACTGATTAGTAAGGCTGTGAATGTGTATTAATGGCTCTCAGCTTTAGAACAAGTGTTTCTGCTTCCAAAGCAGTGCACATAACTAGTTTATTTTTCTGCTTATTCAAAAGCAACAAATTGTCAAGAAGCCAAATCTACACTGAATTAAAACCATGTTGCTTTGCTTCCACAGAAAAAAAAAAAAGTGGTATTTGGCTGTTTTTTAAAACAGTGCCATTTCAAGTGAGCAGGTCCAGAGAAGAGCAACCNATTGTAAAGTGGAGGAATTACAAATAGAAAGTAATGGTGAATGAAATATAACATTTCTCCCAAGGCTCATTGTATAAAAACCTTACTGTTTGTGTACTGTGCCTGATGTTACACACTTCACAGGCAAAATAAAGAAATAAAGAAAGACTTACGTTTGCAGCAGAATACCTTGTCAAAAGAACCCACATTCTAGTCCATTTCTGAAAGATATGAAGCTGTATCTAATAGGTGCTTTGTTTTCTTTTACTTGGTTTCTGCCCAAGTTAACATGAAGCAGAGTTGTTTATCTGGTTATATCTATGAACTTGGATTTGTTCTTAGGTTGTACTATATAGATCTGCTTTAAAGGTTCAATTTACCTTTCAGTGGCTTATAGGCTTTACAGCCTTTTCTCAGTTCTACAGGGAAAGATGAAAACTTTGCGATAGTAGTTTCACATGGAACTTGCAGATCCTAATAATAAATATTTTTGATCAGTCTTACATGAAACTTTCAGTCAGATCACACCACCAGGCAACTGTTTTCTGTGCAGTGGAATGTATGATTAAATTTCACTGCATCTAAAGCTGCAAGGAGCTATTGTGTGTACCACTGCAACCTGTAGTTTTCGCTAAAATTTTTTGTATCATAGCAAGTGCATTAATCATTTTACATACTGTGAGGAATAAAAGGTTTCTCAGATGGAGTGCAGCTGTTGAAGAAAAAGATATAAAAAGGATCATTTAACATTCATCATTTTAGTAAAACAAAACAGAGCTACCTTGCTGCTGACTTTAGGGGAGTGTGAGATAGGCTACTTTATATAGTGTCACCCACCACACCAGGAATTATAGTCATGGAAGTGATGAATTATGCAATAGAGAGCAAGTCTGCAGATGACCTTTCATTTTTGCATAGCTGTGGCAAATAATGTAAAAGGTGTACACAAGTGCATCGATCCTGATTGCTTGCCTGCCTGTGCAGCAACTTTCATGGCAACACTGGTACCTGAAGTCTCTGAAACACATCCTGTGTAGTCCACAGACCAAAAGAAGAGATGCTCTTTTTCTCTCAACTAGTCTAGGAGAATGCACATTCCTTTAGCTGATACGCAGTAACTGCTGGGTTAAATGCTCTGTTGCTTTAGATAATATGTATAGGTCATTGAACTTCTGTGCAATATTTGAACATATAGAACAGACTTTTAACTCTTGAAATTCTGAAGAAATTTACAGCCTTGTGGCTATGGCTGCATTCCTCCAAGTTTCTTGGCATGTTGAACTGAGTTGAGGGTGTGCAGAACCTCACAAGCTGTGATCCACATCCTGGAGAAAGCATCAGTAATATCAAATGAGTCATTGTGGTGTGGAGCTTTGTCTGGTTCCCACTTCACTGGAAATCAGAATTAGGTAGGGGCCTGGAGGAGCTTGAAGTGGCGACATTATGACAACACCTGAGTAACTGGAGGTGCTTGTTTGTGAATTTTGAGTGATTTTTTGTGACAAGGAATTGAAGGCAAGGAAAAGCTGCACAAAGGGTGGCTCTTGTTTTGAAAGTTTCAGATGTAGAAAGCAACATTTGTTTATGGAGACTGATTATTTACTTTGGAGGTTTCTAAGGTGTTACACAGTTTGCCACCGTAACAACTGTCACAGTGCACACTCTATGTATATTTTGAATAATCTTGCCATCACCTTGATAAACAGCCAAGTTAAATAACACCAACACCCCCCTCCTTTTCTTCCTCCCAAATAAAAAAGCTCCAAAAACAAAGATCAGAGCTCTGTTAAAAAGAAAAATCATCTGGAAAAGGAACTTATTGTAAGAGAGGCAGTAGAGACTTATGCAGTAATGTTTCTGTGACACAACCCTTGTGTCCATGACTAAGATTCGCACTGTCCAGAGATGTTCTGGTTCAGATGGATCAGTAAGTTACTGAGACCTTGAGCCTTATTCTATTAAAAAGCTTTGCGTAAGACTTTGACTTTTCTACTGGTGTCCCCTTGTACATTGCTCCATGGGCATTAGCAATACCAGGCTGGGAAGAACAGTGTTCCTTAGATCGAGGCAAGACCACCCAGGCAGTTGTTATCTTTGAAGTCCTATCTATTCTTCATCTCTAACCATTGCAATTGTTTTCTGGAAATTCATAGATAAGAACCCAGGCTGAAGGTTTATTCTGAGCCTATTTTTAGGTGAATACCAAGCATCTCCACACGAGGGTACGGTTCCCAGGATGTCTGCATATAGGTGGCTTTGTAGTGCAGAACAATGTTGTCTCTTATATAATGAAATTAATGATGGGAAAGTGTAGCTTTCTTCCTTTAGGCTGCAGACCTTCTGTAAACACTACTCTGGATCACAATGATCACTATTTAACTCTCAAGGCAAATAATAAATGCTTCAAAATCATAGACAGCTTTAAATATGAATTTGACTTCTTATGAAGAAACCTGGGGGAGATTAAATTATGCTAGTTACTGATTTCCACACCCCCCCACCCACTTGAGCAAGAGATACAAACCATTTTCTTACACAAGTGCACATGTCTGTATTTTTAGCTTTGATAAAAATTGCCACGAGGTCTCAGTCCCAATGCATTGCTGGGATATGCTGAGTTTGGAATGTTTTTCCAGATCTGCTCTGTGGCCTTGGCCAATGTGCTGTTAGCAACTGCTTGAGAATCTACATGATTGCCAGACTTCAGAGGGATGCAATGCTTGGTGCTCTGCTTGATGCATTCATCAGGATCTCTGGCTATGTGCTGTTGCTGTGCTGGGTCATTGCTCTGTTCCTGAGTTTGAGAGAGATCCCTGTCTTCTGTGGTACAATGCTACAGAATTAAGGATGCAGCATTGTTGCCATGAAAGTTGCATTGCTCTGCTTTGAAATGCTGCTGGAATTTTGGAGCTTGGGTAAGAGCTTTTAATATCTCCCAAGATTAAAAGCTCCTGTTCATGATATGGAAAAATCTTCTGTTGACAGCAGCTGTTAGTAATGGACATCACTTCTCCGCAGTGCCTCAAAGCACATGGTAATTAGGAAAGTTGTTACAGTATTCAGGAAAAAGCCAGCTACTAGTACAAATAGGAATAGTTGTAAATGAGTTACAATATGAAGTACCTTCCTCCACTTGCTCAAGTGTCACAAGCAAATGTATTTTAAATAATATAAACCATGGCAGCGCTGCATGTCAAAGTGTTTAAAAATATGGTAGTCTTTCAGACATGATCTATTTAACAAGAATTAATAATAATAAAAACATTGGAGTTAACTATTTTTAGGCACCACATAAAGTGACTGGATCAAGCAAGAAAACCGCCTTAATAAGAAGGCATGTTTTATTTCACCTTTAAATGATGTTTACCATTTATTATCCATTATTGCTGCCTTCACAAACATGTGAGGAGCAGTAAGATCTACCAGTAATAATCAGAATGAAGGAAGCACACATCAGTGAGTGCACAACGCAGCTGTCATCAGTCACCACATCCATCACCATTTCTCTTTAGTATGGTGACTGAACAAAAGTCCTTCCTTATTTTACCTTGGTGATAACTGATTTGTGTCCTGTGTCTAGTTTAATAACGTGAGCATGCTGTACATTTGAACTGCAATAGAATTTCGCAGTCTGTGGAGAAGAGTTTTGAGTGTTCTTTAGAAACTATAACATTTATCACAAGTTGAACTGATACTAGGAGGAGTGTAGTATGTGATGCTTCAACAGTGGCAGAAGCTACAACAGACACGTCTGTGTGTGTTCAAATGCATTCTGTATAAAAAGTATTTTGGTTCAAGAAGCTGACATTCAAAAATGCATATAGACTGACTACAATAGACAGCATCTGTTAACTTCTTATGACCCACAGCCCTTGGAGGAGGTGAGATTTGGCAGTGAAATATTTAATAGATTTCAACAGCAGTGGGTCAGAATACCCAAATCAGGCAATTAATCATGTTAATCTAATTTGTTCTTACAGATTAGCTCTCTGTGGACGCTGGTAAGCCACTAGCTTCTGTTGCTGCCTGTCCTTGGCAGCAAGAGCACCATCCACTTGGAATAAAGTCTACTGCAATTCTTTCTTTGTTTTCGTCTCCTTACCTTGTCTTAGATGTTGTTGCCATCTGTCTTGACTGGATGAATCAATCGAGTGTAGCCTTGGGTGCTATTGTTTGGTTGAAGCTTCCCTTACAGAGTGCTTGTATAAACAATCACAGCTGTTAATGCAATGATCTGGAGTTTTAAACTTGTTGCATATGCTTTTCAGCTCACTATAAGGTAACCTGTTTAACCGAATTCACATTGACCTGGCAAGTGAAAATATCTCTCAAAAACTCCATTACAGAACTAGATTTTTCGGAAAAATAAAATAAGATGTTTGTGAAGGTTTCCAGTATGCTTATTCTTTAGGGAAGCACTCTAGGGTTTTCAGCACATATGCGTACTTATGGCATTTAAAAAAAGAAAATCTCCCAGACTTGATATTTATAAACTTATTTAAGTCTATATTTTGTTAAGTTCTAAGAAGTAAAAATAACTTGGTCATAGTAGGTTGAAAGGCAACATCCCTGTAAGGGAGTTTTCTCTACAGCAGAATCTTGCTGGTGTTTCTTACTTTGGGCTGACCAAGAAACATGGGCAGCTGCAGCTTTTTCCACTGTGGCAGATGTCCCCTCTTCAGTATACAAGGTCATAAGGGAAGTGGTAAAACTACAGAAGTGAGGAAGTGATGTCCTGGGACCTCAGAGAAAGACTGATGACAGATTTGAGCAAGAAATTCAAGATGTCCAGTGTTGGTCAATGTGTGCCCACCCTGCCCTTTAGACAATCTGCCAATCTTGCGTAGGTGGATCCATTAAGTGCATCTCACACACTGGGGAGTCATGGTTAGAGATGAGAATACGCTGCTGGAGATGGACCAAATTCTGGTTCAGAATGTTTATGCATCTTCTCAGCTTTGGTGGTTTCTCTGTTGATTGCTTCTGTATATACACAATTTGACAAATAATTGCAGTTTGAAGGGCATGCTTAATGGAGGTCCATAAAAATGATTCACAGGCAACTGTAAACTGAACTATTACACTACAGGATAAAAAGCTTCCTTAATGAGCTGTACAAGACAGTTATTGATGTATTTATGAAAACATTCCCAAGTACATGCAACCAGGGGAATTCAGAGATAAATATTTAAAGATCGGCTGACAGTTTTCGAATTAAGCAAAGCTCCAGTTCCTCTATAAGGCAGTAAACTTAAAAAAAAAATTGTGATTAGTAACAAAAAAAAGAATTGAAACTTGCATTAAACCCAGGTGTTTTTGTCTGTAATTGTGTGTATTTCTATTCAAATGAAGAGATGAAGCATGAAAATGGGCAGATGAGGTTCAGAATATTAATAAGGTAAACAAACTTTTTTCCTATCCAGATAATTTATTAGTCATGTCACAGAAGTGTATTTAAGAGGATGAAACCTAACAAAAGTTGAGTTTGATTAAGTTTCTTTTCATCCTATCATTGCTGTACACAATTAGGTTATTCAAGTGTGATATTCAGATGTTCATGTTATGATTCATAACTTTGTTCTTCACACCTCAGGAAGGGGAAAAATTAGCCTATTGTTATGGATCTGATTAATATGTGGATCAGTGCATGCCCTTTTAATGTTTATTATACACATGCACTTCTAGTTTGGATAAACGATTACCTCATTGTGTTAGTTGCTCTTCGTAGGCCTGCTGTGTTGTTCTCTGAACAAAACTGTTGAAGCATTTTAAGTGTTCAGGGCTGACGATTTGGCATTACCTTGTCAGTTGAGTTTATTTGTCAGTTTGAGATTATGTTTAATAACCAATAAATTTTAAACACTATGATTTTCCTCAGGGTTACAGCTGCTTTGGTGTGTGATGACTCCTGCCGTAAAGAATGAGGATCTGGCTCATGCTATGAAGTTAGCTTTACAGCTTTTACTAGAGGTACTGATATCTTTGGTTTATTGCACCACAAGGGCTATAGGTGGAGGCTGGACTAGTGGCTGTTTCCTTGAAAAGGTGGAGAAAATGTGAATGAGGAAAACAGGTGCCAGGTTGGCCAGTCTGTGCAAAACATTAACAAATTTTGTTGCTCATCAGCAAAGCTATTGCCAGTGCTAAAGGTTAACAGTAAATGAGTTTCAGCCATGGGGGTCAGGGTCAAAAAGGTTGTGGTGAGGCTGAATTTCAAGTGAAGATGTTCACCATGGTCACTTTTAAAAAACATGGAGTGTAGATCATTTGACTAAAAACATTCATTAATTTCACGTCAGGGAAACATTTTGTAGCCTCCATTATGACTGGTGAATATTTAGAAGTATAATATATAGATATTGGATTTTTAGCTTTTTCTAACTTTCTGCTGGGATACTAGGATTTGTTTTGACTTTTTTCTTTGACACTGATTGCATTAAATTTTTCCTTTTTGACCAATCCATCTATTCTGCTTGCTCTATTAGGTGCAGTAGCTCTAGTCCACAAGAGTCATTGTGATAATGGCCTTAAAATGGTGTTTTATGTGTTAAGGATTGTTTCAGTGGAAAACTAGTATTGGCTGGTTTGTTTCTGTGTGGGAGTTTAAGGGAAGGAGACTAGGATTAGGAATACCAAGCAGTGTGATAGATGTGGAAGCGCAGGAGTACACTTATGTTCTATGTGAATTCTCAAGCCTTGGGTAAATTTTCATGCTGGCTCCGTATATCACGTGTCTGACTCTTAGTATGGAACAGCCTCTGTTATTTATATCTTTAATCTCCCCTGCACCAAACTGTCAGTGGTTTAGAGAAAGAAACTCGTGTGAGAGCCAGATTTATTTTTTTTCCAAGCAGATTTCATGAAGCTAATGGAATAATTTGCAAAACCAGTACTTTTACACCAGCAGCTGAGTCTTTTCTTTTGCAAGCAGGTTATGTTAGAGCCCAAGTAAGGCTTAACTTCAGTGCATAAATTGTGGCTATTGTAAAAGCATTTATGCATTCAAGGTCTGTATTTGGGGTTTTTGGTACATATGTACAATTAAAAATGTGAAGATTTTTATTAAAATAGTTTATGCATTATGCTCTTCAACTTTGACAGTCTGTTTTGAAGACCCGTCTGCACTAATCAACTCCTGCTCAATTTCTTTCCTTGTCTGAGATGCCTTTTGACATAAGCTAATGAAGGTGCCTTTGTTTCCATGAGAAGAACTGAGGCATCGTTCATGAAGGGGGAAGTCACAGCAAGAAGTCCATGTGTAAGAAAAGAAGTCCTGTATGATTCTCTGAGGCTGTCAAACTGTTACATCCCTTGTATTCACTGCTTTGCCTGTTGCCTTCAGAAGATTGTTACTGTCAGTGCACAAAGGACCCTGCTCCTTGGAGATCTAGATAATATTAGAACCTCTTCTGCATGGTTTTCAGAAAATAGAGTGGGTAACATAATTTCATGCAATTTTTAGCAATTCTAGGTGCATTATAACTGCAAAATTACCCTGTCAGGAAGAGCTGCAGCTGCTCAAAATGTCAGACACAATTGTATTGGCCCTTCCAAGGGAATCCTTGTTTCCGTTCTGCAGGTGGAAACAACCTGGTGCTCACATGGGCAGAGGGAGCCCTGTTAGAGCAGAGGTTACACACGGCTGATACTCCAGACTTGCCAAATCTGTACAGAGCAGGCCTTTTCCTGAGCAGCCCTCAGGCTAGTACGTTTTAGCTGAGGATACAAAAGCATCGAGGTCCACTCAGATTTATGCAGCTCCTAAACTACCTGGGTCAGCTGTTCTGTTAAATGAGTGTGGGCACAGACCATCGTCAGACTGCATCTTCCCTGTGGCAGAGTAGTTACCTTGGCAACTATCATATTGCCTGAGATTTTGGTTGCTAGTAGCTAACGCAGTAGCTAAATCTGACATGCGGTACGTAATACTCCGTGTGTTTCCTTAGATGGCAAGCACGTGGTAGCATGAACAGTTATGCTCTCTGCCACGTAATGGGTTGAGTTCATGCCAATCGAAGCGCTGCGCTCAGATGTTAAGTTCATTAGTGTGTTACTTAAAGTGAAGGGCTGTGCAGCATTACACACATAATCAGCACTATTGCTGGAGAAGGTCAACGAGAGTGAATGTAAGTAAAACCCTCTTGCTTACTCCACATCTTCAGTCTAAGATACCTTATTTAACCTTATTAGAATAAGAAGACTCTATAGTTACTGGCGAATCCTCTTAAAACTGGGAGTTGGATTAGCTCAAGCTGCTGACTTCAAGATGTCATATAAACAGAAGAGTGTGTGTGCATCGTGTGAGTTTTCTAAACACTAAATAGAGTGTGCAGTAGTACCTAGCACTTTTTTTTTTTTTTCCTCCTCATCTCCAGTCTGGGACTCCCAGGAGCACAAATGGTGTCTTAAGGTATGGAAGGATTTGGTAAGTGCTGATAGATGGCAGAACCACAACTATACAGACTTGACCTGCTCTGCAAGCCTTCTGCTGAATGTGCTTGCTCCCTGCTGCTGTATTGCATTCTCTATGGCCACATAGTTCAGCCCAACCAATCCCCCACTGAAGATCTCAGGACTGGCCCAGGTTGCCCAGAGAGGTGGTTGATGCCACATCCCTGGAAACATATTAGGTCAGGTTGGGCAAGGCTCTGAGCAACCTGATCTAGTTAAAGATGTTTCTGCTCACTGGCAAGGGGGTTGGACTAGGTGACCTTTAAAGGTCCCTTCCAACCCAAACCATTCTGTGATTCATAATTCTTCTGTTGGTTTTATTCTTTGTTTTTTGATTATATAAAACATCAGTAGGTCTTGTTAACAGAGCTGATCAATGAGAACTGTGCAGGAGAATCACTGAAAAGATCAATTCTGCCATGAATCTGAAGTGTTTTTTTTCTGATGTGCACTTTTATTTTTACAGCAGAAACTGCAAAGAATGAGCAGTCACCAGTATTAAGATGTGTTGCTAAGTTATTCCTCAAGTATAAAGGTTTGGATGCAGGTATTCCCATGAATTCCAGGTGTTCCAAGGTACTTGTTACCAGCATTGGCCAGCTAGTGCTATCCATTACTGAAACTACCTGATACAGACTTCAGAGACCCATGGACATGTCAAAACTTTTCTTCTTTATACCTTTCATACTTTTAATATTCTTATCACTTTATTAGTCTTTCTAGCACATTAATGTAATGCTAATTATTTTCCATGGATTTCTGCCACATTTGACATTTTTTTCAACATATTATTTGGCAGTTCTATTGTTTCCAGCTGTTCCTGGAGCAAATGGAGTGCCCACCTGGGAAAGACTGCTGAGCAAAGTCAATGTCTACTAGAGCCAGATTTGGACTTAAGTCCAATAAGCTCAGGAAAACTAGACAGTGATTGAGTTTTGCCAAGAAATTTTGAAGATTGAAAAGCTATACTAGTTACATGGAAACTCAGAGCTGCTTTGCTGAAGATGTCAGGGATGGGTTTGCCTTTCTAAGAAATGCTGATGAGAACAGGAGGAGGAGTGTTGATGTTGAGTGGTTTTTAGTTGCTTTTAATAGGAGTTTGAAAAAAATATATTCCCCCCTCAAAAAAAAAAAATCAAAAGGTAATTTTTTTGCTTTGTAGTTATTGTTTTATTTTATATATTTATCTTGGAGGGAAGTCTAACCTAGCTAAAGTAGAAGAAATCAAGTGGCTTTGTTTTCATTAAGAAACATGTCTAGAGACAAGAACAACTTGTGGCCACCTGCTGATGTTTTCATTCTGTCTGCCTTGTTCTGGCACAAGGTTGGTTGTCCCTACCTCAGCTTGATTTTAAACCCTGCCAAAGAATTCTCAGGATGCTACTGGAATGGGAGGTGGAGGCTGTTGAGCTGGGTGTGTATTTGTGAATCTGTGGCATTATTGCCAAGCTAATATGTTCAAATCCATAATAAAACACTGATGACAAAATCAAAAGGTATGTTTTGCATTGCTGCCTGTGCTCTTATGGTGGCTTAAGTGCTGAGAGAAGTCTACAGGCAAAGTGAAGGGCAGTGAGGGGAGGGTTCTTCTATAAATGCATCTGTTCTTAGGCAAGGGAAACATGTCCCTGTTCTGTGCAGAGCATGCATAGGTGTGGATGGGGATGCTCAAATGTGGCACGTGATCAGGACTGTTGTTTCCTGCTGTAATGAGCAGACTAAAAACTTCAGAAGGAGATTTGTAGCTGCGACTTGCTGTGTGTGTTTACAAGGCCTGTCAGTCTGCCATTCCCCCTTGATTCAGGATGATGGAAGCAGAAGCAAAATCAAGGGGAAATGGGTTTGGTTTGATGGGATTGTAACTCACAGTGCTCTGAGGAATGATGATGCCTATGGCAAGTGTGATGATGCACTGCTGTCAGTTGTCACGTGACAATGGACAGGCATATCAGCACTGGCTATAACTGTGGGTAAAAGTGGTGCAAACGGAGTATAATTTTCAGCTTTCTGCCATAGTAGCTGTTCAGTTCTGGGACTTCTGTTGGGATCCACCACAGAGTCTGAACATGTATGTCACTGCCTTCCCAAAGGTTAGGACATTGTTGACTCTGGTTTTTAGCACTATACGATTTTTCATGGGTTCAGCTCAGTTTTTAGGTAAGCAACTCATTTCCTATGCATGCTTCTAATTTCTGTGGAGTTTGTGAGACTGGGCAGCTTCACACCACAGGACAGTTCTTGCGAAGGGAAACAATTGCACTTTCTGAGGTTTAACAACAGATTATTGGGAGTCATCTGTAAAATATTTTGGTTTGGAAAAGTCTGTAAACAACCGTGTGAAGTTACTAGCATGAACAAGCTAAAATGAAATAATGTTACCTTTTTAGAAGTTAATACTTTATTTTCAAAGCTAATACTAAATTCCTAGTAAAGATAGGGACTGTATCCTAGAAACATTCAGTTTTCCAGCTGTCAGTAGAAAAGGGCTTTTGTGCCCGAAATATATTTTTTCCATCTATATCAATTTTATTCGAGATATTCCTTCCTCTGAAAACTTCTTATTCCTAAAATGCTAGGCTATAAATGCTCTTGCTACATTAAGTTGTACACAGGCATGCGAACCTGTGTTTTTGCCGGCATACGGGAGAGAATAATGTCCTTTGCTGCGAGGCTGAAAATGGTGCGAATGCATTGTGGGTGATAACATACACTCAATTATACAGAGCATCTTTCAGAATTCCTACACAGAACAACAAAACTGACAGCCAGAAATACACTAACATCATCGCACAAAGCATTTGCTCAGAGGAGTAGGATTTTATTTCTGTGCGCTGAAGAACAATGACAAACAAGATGCTTGCTGCTGTATTAACAGGTTTTATTTTGCTGCAACTCTTAAATCACCTTCTTCAGCTTGTCATGGTTTTGCTATACTAAACCTTCCTGTAAGACTTTGCTCATATCTTACTCATGCTCCATCCCTTCTGATAAATAAATTTGCCAGACAATGAAATAGGATAGAAATATTAGCGTGGTACTAACAAGAAGATATGGAGTCTTTTAGTGAGGGGGAATGACACTTACTCTTGTCTTATCTGATGTCTGGCTGTTAAAATCCCACTAAACAGATTGTGAAAAATAAATAAAAATTTAAATTTTGGATGGAATCTGTTAGGGCATCATCTAGCTTTTTTAGTTTAAATTTGTTATATATGTGTTTGTGTTCTTTATTTTTAACAAACAGTTCATGCTTAACCAACGTTTGAAAGCTAACAATTAGACTTAGCTCTACAAATAAGTGTGAACTCTATGTGGACACAACCGTTTTTTTCTAATGACTATATTTAACCTCACTTTCCCTGCGGCAGCACTTAAGATTAGTAACTCCACTCTCACTGCCCTTACGTGGACAGGGTTGTAATGTGTGATGGAGTCTCTGCAAGGCTGAATAAGTTAAACCATCTTCACTTAGATCATGTAATGATCTAAGATTGCTAGTAATGATGGGAGGCTGAACAAAGTTTCTTAACTATCTTGTCCTCTCCTGTATGATTTGTTTTCTGGACTAAAATCAGCATGCATAATAAACTTTCCCTAAAGGAAATTTTCCAACAGCCACATACGCTGTTGATGCTGTAATGCCTGGCTGTTTTGCTTTTTACATACAAACAGAAATCTGGCAAGTGAAACTGAATTTATTACATCATCTGATTTTCAAATGGAGGAAGATAGAAGCAAAACAGTTGCAGAAATGTAGCTCAGTAAAACTTCTTCCAAAGCCATGATTTTTGTCTTTGCATTAAATTGCAAAACAGCTGGGGTTTTAGACAAGCTAAGTTCTCTAACTAGGAAAACAGCAATCAGTAACATCTTCTAGTTTTAAAGAGATGCTATTTTTCATTCATTTGTATTTATTAGTGCTTTAGATGGCTTTCCTAGCCTATTCTGTATTGTAGGCATCCAGTCATAGCTCAAATTTGTGGTTAGGTTACTGTTTTCTCTGTGCTTGCAAGGTGAACTTCAGTGATGAGCCTTTCAACCATGGTATTGTGCTCAGGTAATGTCACCTGCTGAGGTTGTCTGAGAATTTCCACTACAGAACTTATTTTCTCATATTTTTCTACAGCAGTTTTCTGGACAGGCTTTGTGTTGGCTCTCACCTACTGATACTTAGAAATCCCAGTTAAGTACCTTGAGTTTGCAAGTGGTCTGGGGTCTGAACCTTTCCTTGTCATCACACGCAGGCTCTCTCATTCTTGTCTGAAATTCCTGGTGGTTTTTAATGCCCTGCAACATGTAGAAATGACCATGGGAATAGTTCTTCAACTCCGTTTAAACTTTTCAGATACTCTGAATGGACTTCACTCCAGGTCACAACACATTTAATTGATTGCACCAGAGCACCTTCTTCAGAGTCTGTCAGCACAGTTTCAGAAAGCAACTAGATAGCATCATGCATTAGTAATCTAATTATCCTTTCCCTTCAGAGCCATTTCTTCACATCTTAAATCATTTGGCAATACTAAGAAAGTAAGTTCCATACAATGGTGTAATAGAAGTTTTTCTAGTTACATTTTATACTTTGCTTTCATCACAAAAGCAATCCCGACAGCTAGAAATTAGAGGATGTCTCAGAAGGGAATGGAATTAACAAAGACTGTTTACTCTGGAAGTGAGGCAAGAGCCATTTCAGAGGAGTGTAAAAGTCCTCTGGCATTGCTGTGTGGTAGGAAGGGTGCTGCTGTGGCTGGCCACCTTGAATTGCAGGTCTCTGCAATTCACTCTGGGAACTGAAGTCTCATGCTGTGACCATGTGAGGAACAGAGTCCAAGTCATGTACTCCCAAATCAGACTGCAATCCTTTTTGTCTCTAAGTACTAGGGCAAATCCATTATCATATGTATTCATTGTCTTTACCAGTCATTGATGTACAATAGAGAGAGCAATAAAAAAGACTTCTCTGCCAGAAAAATACATTAGAACTTCAGACAGACAAGTGGGTTAACTTTCACTTTGGCACAAGCATAATTCCTGAACAGGCACTTAATAAATTCTGAAACCTGAACATACAGGCTTAATATTTGCTTTTTAGAAGTATCCTTCTGATAGGTACTTGAATGTGCAAATGAAAAATGAATACAGGACTCTAGTAAGAGTAGCAGCGTAATTCATCTCATCTCATTAAGTTTGCTTTTCTTTTTTTTCACTTACCCTATTTATAACTGGCAGTGATTTCCTATTTTGCAATTTTGCTTTTAAGCGACTTTTAAAAGAGCAAGTGTCTGTTCCATAGGGACCTTTTTTCTCTGTTTATATTTGCCCTTTAAATGTGTATAATGTAGTCTAATGTAAATGATAGCTTTTGGACTTTGTCCTAAACACACAGCCATATAAGCTGTTTTACTTTTGTTTCTGCAGTGACCACATTTATTATGGCTCTTTATTTCCTCCACACTAGATTTCCTGGATTTCACTTTTTGGTAGCAGTATTTCTGTGCATCTGTGTAAGAACACTGATCATTTTGCCTAAAATATCACTGTTTCTTATTGCAATGAGGAAAATAAAATATATCTCATTTTAACAAGTTGAGTCCAAAGTTTTTATAAACAACTGTTGGAAAAAAATGGGATGTTGAGGTGTTACTGTAATTAAATAAGGCCCCGATCTTGTAAAACTGTTCTGTGAGTACATTACTTTAGGGAGATACCATTTATATTCATGGAATTTTTCTGTTTGTGTGAACTTAAGCACACAGACTTTTCGAGAATCAGAATCAACATTTTTAGGTGCTGCACATTGATAAGTTAATCAATTAGACATATAAAATCCCCGCCACTGATATTAACCTCCGTGCAGGATTAACAACACAGGGCACGCTTTCTGGGTGTACTCACATACTCTTCCCTGTGGACCTGCAGCAGTTTTGGATGCTCAGCAGACGTGATGCCCTTTAGAGTGTGCGCACAGTGTCTCCCTCTCTGGAGGTCCCGTGGTTCAGCATGAACCTCACACTGGGGAGATACTGAAGGATCAGCATGTTTGAACATTCACCCAGCATACAACTCTCAATTCCAGTGAGATAAGACCACTGTCTTGAAAGTCAGTTGTGTCTACAAGCAAATGTATCATGCGCTCATAGTGGAAGCGGGTCCTTCAGCTGCAGCAGAATGGAAGCAGCCGCGGTGCTGAAGCTGCTGACTGATACATGACATGACTGCTGCCTGCCAAGACTGTTCTGTTCATTTACAGAGGTCGGGGATGACTCAGAGCAGCACATGTTCCACATTAGTGCCCAGAGGCAACTGCCGTTTACATCATGACAATGTCAATTATCACCTACAACACTCCTGGAAGGAGTAAAGTAGCACTGATAAAGCTGCAATTATTTGGCCATTTGCTCCCTTAGTCCTCTGATGCTGCCAGGGTCTGACTGTTTCTCTAGCGATGCTTTTAAGACTATGATGTCTTGCAACTACAGAGTGTGCAACTACAGAGCTTCTCCTGCCTGTATGTGTGTCTGCATGGTGAAACGTAGCATTAAAGAAAGACTCCCACCACACTCTGACCTTTCACATCAAACAATGTTCTACCTCTGCTGGATAAGCTAAATGGATCCTTGCAATGGAGTAGCCAAGCCAGAGCTTGACAGTGAGAAAGGGTTAGTGCATCGGGGAGGAAGTTTTATCACCTTCACTTATTTCACTTTTGCAGTGTTCTGTTTAAATCTTAGGTAAGCTGTTAAACAGCCAGTCTCAACACTGCTGCAGAGCTTGCAGATGACCACTGCCCATTGCCCATGCTGCTCTGATGGAAGAGGGGGGAAGAACATCAGTGTGACTCAGCGTTTTGTCAGCTGGGTGACATCCAGGAATGGTTTGCTCCCACGGCGAACAGTGGGGACCTGAGGTGACACTGAGTTCAGTCCCCAGGTCTCTAGGACAGCTTCACTGTCAAGAGCTGGGAAGAAAAGCTCATGCGGTGCTGCCACCGGGCCTTCTGCTGCATTACTGCCTGTGAATCTCATTTATGTCCAGATGCTTGTTCCTTTGAAGCTGGCCTTTGCAGCAGCCCCGCCGCTCTGAGGTTTCCCTCCGAATTTCCCTAACTGCTGCCCCTCGGACAGCGCTTGCAGGAGAGCGGGCAGCCCGGCCACTCCTGCAGGCTGCACTCCGGGAGCGCTGGCACGGGCACTGCCCGCTCCAGCTGCTTCTGCCCGGAGAGACTTTCTCTCCAGCAGGACAGTAACTGGCACAACTTTATGACTAAATTTATTTTAGGGAGACAAAAGGAAAGAAGAAGAACAAAAAAAAAAAAAAAA
>VWZY01010499.1:402230-417254 GCA_013399075.1 Chloroceryle aenea
TTTTTTTTTTTTTTTTTTTTTTTGGCCTTATTGTTCAGACTTCATCTCTGGAAATTTAACTGTCAGGCTGACTTTTAACATCTCCAGGATTAGAAGTTATCTGTATCCTACAGCTTTAATTTTCTGATGATTTGTATGTATTTGATTAAAGACATGTTTAACTAGGTGCAGTTCCTGGGGATTTGGACAAAATTCAACTTTTCCTATTAATAAGGGTTTTACAACCTTTTAAATAATTTTCAAAGTTTGTTTTAAATAGTTTAGGAGATTAATCTAAGAAGCAGTAATCCCTTCAACAGTTTTCCTAGCTCTATGCTGAAAAAGATAGACTGGTTCTTTTGTTTTGGTTTGTTATTTTTTAATCTGGTGGACTAGATTTTAATCATTTGGTCTCAGGAAACTTCTCCATTCCATGTAGCATTAATGTCATAAATATGCATAGCACACAACAGATTTAGGCCTTGTTGCCAGTCTTTAATGAATCTGAACTTTGTTTCATCTAGCCAAATCTTCTGGTCTCCTTTTCACTCGTACTTACCAGGAGATTGCTTTGGTGTATAATTGGTACTGACAATCTCAGAAGCAGCCTTTTTCATTATTTATTGCTTTGGTATCCCTCCCTGTGTTAAACCTTGACCTGCCTGAAAGTGTTGGAGACTAAGAGAGTAAAGAAATATTGAATTTTTAGGAAAAAAACAAACCAAATAATCAGAAAAACCCAACACAAAACCAACCAAATAAAACCCCCCAAACATTTAATTCTTGTTGACACTGGAGAATTCAGCAAATTTTATCACTTTACTAACTTCCTGCTTTGGCTTTGTTAGTTCAAATCTGGTTTTCTTTCATCCTATTGGGCCTTTTCTGTCAGTTTCTTTTATTTCACCTTAGTGAAGAGTAATTTTTTTTCTCCTTTGAAAGCCGCATGGCCTGGGGTATGGCCTTGTTTCTAGAGCTGTTTTAGTCATGGTGCCGTTGAAGTCACAAGCAAGGAGGGTTACTGCAGTAGTGATGTTTTTATTAGGAATGGTACTATAACTGTTGTAGTGCTGGCATTGCCTGTTAACTGTTTCCTATTTGGAATCAATAGTCTTCAAGTTTGTTGCCATCACTGATAGCTCATTGTGGTAAAGTACGTCAAGCCTCTCTGAATGCCTCCTGGTGCTGAAGGTGCTGAGTGCCACTGCACAGTTGTGTTTCAGTCCAGTTTGATTTCTGAGGAACAAACCATAAGCTTTTCTGGGGAAACATATATAATATGAAATAAATGTCTACATAGGTGTTGCTTCTATCACTGGCTGTGGTCTGGATAAGGCAGGTAGCCAAACTGGCCATTCTTCTGTCACCACACTGCTGTTTCTAGTGGGGCTCGTTCTGACCTACTGGAGTGGGAATAAGATTCTCCTCTTAAAGTACTAAGTTTCTCTCAGATTATTCTGAACCAAGCTGAAGCAAATTTAACAGTATCTCATAACACAAGAATGTAAATTTTTTTTTCCACTTAGAGTTTAGCCTGGGAGACAGCAGTTTGTTCAGAAGCTCCTCGACCTATTAATAGACTTTCTCTTTTATCTGACTTCAAGTGAAAGCAGTTTTGCTTTAGTTCAATATGTTTGAAATGGTGCGACAGCATATGCAATGCTAAGCTTTGAGAAGTCACAGATCTGGATGTCATCAACCTAGAAATGACAAATCACATCATGCTGATTAACAGCATTACCTGGAGGAAGGGTAGTGACGTGACATTACACTAGATCTGATCAAGAACCTTGAGGGATCCTGTAAACAACGTCTGTATAGGGCTGAAGACAAATCTGCTTTTGATGCAGACAGACATCTGCTTGTTAAAATAAGATTTACGTGTAGTTGCAACAGTGCCAGTCTAGCCTGTGCTCCATTGCAAAGGACATGTTAGGATCTTACACCCTACAATCAACTCTGTTAACTGCGGCACTCTGATAACCAGAGCTAACAGACTACCAGATTGACTACATTAATAAATCATTAAAAAGCTCTGATGAGCCAAGTGTGTGCTACAACATGACTGAGATCTCAAATGATTTCCCAGCAGAGATGACTTGTCACTAAAGAACGGTTTGAGTAAACCATGCTGATTCTCACGTATCCTTAGTAGCCAATACACAGAGCAAAGATATTGAAAGACCTAATCTAATAATGTGGATGGTATAAATACATATTAGAATATTGTTAGATTATTTTAGGCTAATATTGCATCTTTCTAATGTTTAAATCCAGAGAAGAATTCCTGTGAGCTATGTAATCACAATAGTAAATTCTGAGGAATTATTTGGAATACTGACAGGCTTAATGTAATACATGTCACCTTGAGAGATCTGGACTGAGAACCTGCCTATTGAGCTGCATAAGATAACTTGAAATGGTTAAAAAAAAAAAAAAAGAGGGAGGTGTGTGTGAAGGAAAAATTAGAAATAGTTTAAAAAAGGGAAAAAAATAAAAAGACCGGATTATTTCTTGCTCACTGTTGGTTCAGTTCTGACAGATTAAGTTACCTGCTTTATCATCTCCAATACTTCTATGACTGCCTAGATAATAAATAGAGGAAATACCATAAGTAGGAGAATTAGTGACAAGGGGTTACAAGAGGGGTCATCTCCAGCAACTGAACGAGGAACAATTATGCTGAAGCTGTTTAGCATTTTCAGACAGAAGTATGTGTGTGTATATTTAATGAACCTGTTGCAATGGTATTATTTACAGCTAACCAAGTGCTGCCAAATGTCTGCCTTTATTTGATATCCTTTCTGCATCCAAGCAAGGGTGCAGATCTGACATTTCTATGAGCTCTCTCTGAAGTTGACCAATGCAACAGAGCAGACAAGGAATAATTATTGTAGACATACTCCAAACAGTGCATTGAGCACATTATTACTATAAGATGTCTAAAAATAGCATCCCAGGACTTGCCTGGAGAGCTCTCTTCTCTTCTGAAGAAGAATGAATATGCCATTTAGAGGCTATTATTTAATGAAAAAGGCAATGTTGACACAAACTAAATTGCTTTAAAGCAAGGTCAGTCATTTTTCATAAAGAGAAAGCCTTGTGTTTCTACCAGTCAACAGTTCCCACCAGTGACCTGATTAGGCTGACACAGATACAGGGATGGAAGAAATGATTCTACTATATTTAAATACAGATATGCTTCTGGTTTTCAGTTTAGCTGAGCAGAACAAGTATTAGCTTTGAATAATCTGAAACCAAAACATTTCAATAAATCTAATATTTTTGGTGGGTTGAATGAAAAGCTATAGTCAGCCATGAGTAAATTGAAATTTCAACTGCCCTTAATAAAAGCAAAAGGCTTGACTTGTAAAATGGAAAAAGTTGAAGTCAAGCTCTAATTTGGAAGGCAGTTCAGGTTGAAACTATTTTTCTTTTATTTATTATGAATAAACTTTTCCTAGAGAAAAATCCTTCAGCCCTGTATTTCAAGTATATGTGCACATATTTCAGGGGGAAGAGCAGAACCTTCATGGCTTATTCAGTTCTCCCCAGTCAGAAAGTGCTGGGTTTGGAAGAGATGAAAATTAGCTCTACCTGTACTTGTGAGAAAAGTTTCATTTCTGAGCAGAATGTCTCCTTACAACAAATCACCATCTCCCTCTTTATTTCAACTTCCAGAATTGGTCCTTTCTCACTCTTCTTACGTCACCCTCACTGAAAGGCACTGTTTTTCTCTTATTTATTTATTAAAATATATTTCCCCAAGTTCACTGAGGGGCTCAGCTGGGCCCTATAGTGGGGCAGCTGCAGAAATGGCTGGAACTGGTCATGGCCAGCACAGGGTGGCCCTGGCCTCTCCTCACAGCCCCTGCAGCCCCTCTGTATGGTACTGGGAAAGGGTGGGCTCCACTGGAAAAGGTATAATTTGCGAGAAATGCTGTGAAGTAAGAAGAGGTGTGTCATTTTAGGCAGTGGAAAATATTTCCAGGGGTTTTGTGGAAGGACAGAGGTGGAATCAGGAGAGGAAAGCCGAGTAGAGCCTTGATCTGCATGATGAGTTTTAATGGGGGAGCCTGTACTGAATTGGAACAAAAAGATGTGGCTCCAAAAAGCTGCTATTTAAGAAATTGTTGAGAGAGGACGGCTGTTGCAGGAGATTATTCAGGTTGTTACAGATGCGAAGAGATGGGAGAAAAAAGAGGAAGGAGGACTTGTGGACAGGGAATATCTTCTAAATTATAACCACATTGTACGTTAGGTTTCAACATGTCTCCTCTAAGGTCCCCCCTCAGACAAACAGGTTTAGTGGACAGGGGGTGCACAGTCTACAGCCTGCATTTTAAAGTAAAAAGAATTATCTTCACCTAGAACAACAATGGAGTGAATAATTGCTGAGTTTTGTGTTGATCGGTGGATTCCTGCTCACAGCCAGTTCAAGTGTTTCCTCTCTGTGACATCATTAGTGTCTCGTGAACCTTGGCCTTCTGTTTTTTTCATTTGTTTCATTTTGGTTTAGCAGACCATCTTTTATAAAGGAAATCTTGCAAATATAACATGAACCAATGCAGATTGACTTGTGCTGTTTCATCAGATCACGTGGATGATGCCCACTTCAACTTTTGTGTGTGTCAAAGCTGAAGCCCTGCAACACCAGTTTATCTGTCAGTGTTAAACACTTAAATTTCCAGACTTTTTCAGCAGAAGTTTCTGGTTATGTGGGGATATTGGACAAAGCATTTACAATAACTGCCTGTTCTTGCTCTTCATGGGTGCACATGAAATCTGCCAACACACTGACCCTTTTAAGGAGGATTTGAACCTTGACAGACTGACACCAGTGCCTTGGTTGGAGCCACATCACCAAAGGGAGTATCCAAAAAGATTTACTGAGGAGCCTGTGTTCTGAACATTTCCAGTCTGATGAGGTAGAAGAAATCAGAAAACCAGTCATGGTAAGGAAAATTACTCCCTCTATTGTTGTCTTATATTTTTTTGCATAAGTTATATTCTTGTCTTGTCAATGCAGAGTGCATTGAATATCAATTCTTCTAAGTTTTTTGGCAAGTATCCTAATTGGTGGCAAAAAATAACCCTCCCATTCTCCCCATATTTTTAACTATTATCACTTGATGAAAGTCCTTTGCAATAAGAATTGAGAGAAAATTTTGTTTCTTCCACATTTTTTAAATAGCCTGAAGAATTATCCTTGAGAAGAAATAGTTGCTATAATTGTTCTAGAACTAATGAAAGAGGAAGTCTGATGAAACATATTGATATTTACCAAAGTCTGCCTACAGAAGCAATTTTCTTCATCAACTCCTTTTTTTCTTTCTTTTTCCTTTAAATTCAAATTAATCTGGGGATAGTAAATATTAAATGTTCACCACTTAAAAGGAATGAGATTTGTCACAGAGCAATGGCATTGTAGAATTTGTAGAGACTTTTCCATCACTAAGGGATAATCAGTTTAATGGCAGTGTGAACAGATTGCTAACTGCCATGGTGTGCTTTCTGGGCTGGAGGGAGGAGGTTAAAGTCTAGCAATGTCAGCGGGTACCTGGCAGGAAAACACATTTGGTTTCTATACCAAATGTCATGACATTTTTGTTTTGTTTTCATTTTTCTTGTGGGCTCTTGTTCTGTGCAGCAGTTTTATTGCAAAATGCAGTTGTATTGCATCAAAACTGGTTATTGTATGCTGTATTGCACTCTGGGTAGCCTGCAAGGCTCTCTGCCCACGCCAGGCTTAAACACAAGGTGGTGTTATTACATTCATACAGTTAAAGATGCACACTAGAGGCTCCCAACTGCTTGCCTTATTCTGTGTCTCCTTCTGTACGTGGTGTGTCTGTGTACGGCAAAGAGAACACATCTTATTTTCAAGAAATGTGTCTATGAAACTAGTGCAATTAAAACTGTTGAACACAAAAATTCAGTACCATCTTTGATGATACAATACTAACACCTGGTCTCATTTTAGACCACTTGCTTCAAAAAGTCTCAGATTAATAACTCCCTTGGTTGACCTGTGAAATGGGAAAGTGTACAGACCGCCTTGCTCTGCCACTTTGAGGTGTAGATGGAAACTCAATCAAACCAGAGCCCCCACATGGCTTGCTGGGTATCCTAGATGTGTTCTCAAAGGCTTATCAGCACTGCAGAAATTAGGGTACTTGTGAAGTGCAGGAGGGTTTCATAGTACCAGGGATTACTTATACCAAGTATCCACTGTGTTAAAATGGGTGGTGGAGGAGATTCATACTTAAAATCATATCTCTAATAAAAGGATGTGTCTACTTAGTTCTACTCTTAAAAGAATCTGCAGAAATTGCAACTGGAAAGGACTTGGTGTGTTTAAGGACTCAGTGTTAGATATCAAAATCTGGTATTTGATTTTGATTTTGATTGCATTTCCCTGTGATTTGAATTGCCAGCATTTTTATGCTGAAGGTCTGTTAGACCTTCAAAACTGAAGCTACCTTAGCCAGTCAAAGGCTATTAAAGGGCTGCTACACATTGGTGAGTGTATTTGTCCTAGTAAATAGTATAGTACCACTGAGTAATTTCCTAGGTGAATGTCCTGTAACAATTTTGGGGAAGGCAAGAGACCAAACAGATGAAAGGGCAGGTGAATACCCAGTCACAACAGAGCATAAAATACAGCTCCAGTTCTGATCATGTAGGATATTATTTTTAGTAAAGGTTTTACGTCCTCATATTTAAGAAGAGGGGATCTTCCTTCCAAAACTTCTGCTCCTCTTCCTTACTGCTGGCCGTAGACCAAATGCACCCTCTGCCCTAAACCTGAGTAACAACATGGGAGCACAGACAAGTTCACAGCTTGACATTTTAGGGTAGTTACATAAGATATTTTTTAATTACGTAAGATAGTTTTTAATTAATTAACTGTTGGGATTAGGTGAAGCTCAGTGGGACTTCAGATCTGATGTTACCTTCCTCCCTACAACAATGGAGCCATTAGATAGTTCAAGGGGATGAGGTTTTAAATATGTCCAAACACTTAACTATGGAAACAATCAGGCAGCATCAGGAGAACTGAAAGGATAAGGAGATTTATCTGAATGCTCTTTTTTTTTTTTTTCTTTGAAATTTATGGTATGGAAGACACTTATTAGAATATCCAATTAACCTTGAGTTTCCAAAATTGTGATGTACTTCTTTCCTTGGAATGCAGTTTCAAATGAACTACTAGCATAACTGCCAAAATGTCCTTGAGGTATTTAATATATATTAAATTAACAGGTGATTTTATGTACGACTGGAGAGCCATATAAATACCCAGACTTAGTTATAAATATTAGATTAATCTTGGTAAGGACACCTAAAATAAAAGTGAAATATAGGGAGGCATCAATTCCCAGGTCACCTAACTAAGTGGCATCCTTGCTTAGTAGTTTTTATTGTGCTAAACAAGGAATGTGTATACTAATTAAGATGACTAATAGTTAATGTTCAATCCAATTATAGCACTGCCAGGAGGCACTATAATAGTTAAGGGTCTGTCAATGTTTTTACTACAAAATCTTGGTCTTAGTGGCCTGTGACTTAGCTGTAATACTGCACTTGCTGCCTTGCAGTGTTGTCAAAAATCTCAAACTGCACGTAATGTCTTGGTTTGAATTATATTTGTTTACTTGAAAGGCATCCTTTTCCTAGTGCTTGAGATAGAAGGTGCAAAGTAAAAATACAGTTTATTGTTTTTGAAGCACACGTGATGTTGCAATGTTTCATTTGCATAAATATCAATATTTTGTTGTTAATTTGAGCGGAATGTCCTATGTTAGCAAATCTGAAAGGGAAATCCAGCAGGAGCAAGATCTGGGTAGAGTTAGGTTCTGGAATTTTCATCTGGTATATTCAGACTGGCATAGATTGGAGGATTTACTCTTCATCTTAGAAGGCAATGCTTTTGTCTTTACTCTGGCAGAAGTGGAATCAAGGACTGCAAAATGTATGTGAGGTTCACAGAGGCCCTGCTGCTCCACTGGGTGCACATGTAGGTACCGGATGGGGTGCTTTGAAACTGAGTTCATCAACAGATCAGTAGCTATTTTGGAATGTCCTATCCTGAATGGAGAAGCTTGTTGTTAGGATTAACTTTTTACCGTGAAGTTTTTTTTGTTGTGATCTTTTGAGGACCCTAAAAATTGAGAAAGATTAAACAGATTTGGTGAAGAATTTATTTTAAAGATATATTATTTCCTTTATATGCAGTCTTTATAAAGAAAGATTTAATATGTCTCCTGAGAACTCTCTTTGGAATTATTATTACACAAATTCTGAAAAAAATATTTCAGTTATAGATGCTGTATGTCTGAAGAACAGCAAAAATATATCCTGTATTCTCAGAAATGAATGTGACAGATGAGTTTCTTTTGGTTGGATTGTGTGAATTTTGATATGGTGAAAATGTGTGACAGGTTGGACAAGTATTACTTCAAAATAATCTAAAACTATGTTCCTTGGTTCATCTGTGGCAGAGCTGTGTTTTCTCTCTAACAAGAATGATACTTTTGACCTGAATTTTCAGGGTACTTATTGTACAACTGCATCAAGTGAAAGAAATCATGATTGTCAGGTATGCCCTGGTGTGCTTCAGTACTGCTTATACTGGAAAACTATCTGCAAGATAACATCACTCCAAATGAATAGCATCTCTGTAAATACCATGGAACTCATTAAGAGCCATGTCTTATTAATTAACAGTTGGGTTTTTTTGTTTGTTTGGTTGGTTTTTTGGTTTTGGGTTTTGTTTGTTTGCTTGCTTGTTTGTTTTTTCCAGTGCTACCTAAATAAGCAAACAGAATAAAGATTTCAAGCTGTTCATCTATATCTGTAGTTTACTATCTGTATAATATCTATCTGTAGTTCTCTTTTAAGCTTGTATGAGACTGGATGAATCTCCTTGATCTTCACTAACATTCTTTTTCTCAAATTAACTGTATTTTTTGAACAATGGTGTATGAAAATAGATATATTTACAATACATTTTCAGCTTTTATTTAGAATGATATTTAAAAGTAATTTTCAGCAGTCTTTGCTCCTGCTCCTTTTTGCATTTATATGCATTTGTTCTGAAAGTAGTCAAGAATCCTTGGAATATAAGCTGTGCACAGTCAAGGAAACCTGAGAACCATCTCTGAGACTGAAATAAGAACAAAATAAGAACAAAAGCAACAGCTTATTTGAAGTGCATATGAACTGTGTCTGCACATACCTATGCACAAGATATGTGTATATGCGCGTATCTGAGATTGGCCTTCTGGTACATTTGTTACCTGGTAAATTCATGTTTTATGGATTTTTTTTTACTCGCAGGTTTTAAATTCACCTTGATTTGTGGCACTTTGTAATACTCAGAGGCTTATTCTGAATGTGATTTTAGGTAAAACAGGCTTGCTGGCTGTGCAACAAACCCACAGCAAAATGAGTGTGTCCAGGCAGTTGAGGGACTGTGCAGGAGGTGTGGGTGTAGGCTCCTGGCAGGGTCAAGGGCCTGTTCAAATGTTTCCCTGAGTGTGAGGCATGGCCCATGTTTTAGTTTCTCACAAGTGATGTGACTTCAGGCAACTTGTAGAATCTCTTACAGTGTCTCATTAGCAATTCAGTTTCCTAAATGGGGAAGGGACTGACACTTGCCCGTCAACCAGTAAATACAACCCCTGTCCAGAGTCAGAGAGTTTTTCATGGATGTGGGACCACACAGCTGTGTCCAGAAGCCCTGTGTGGCACCGTACACCAGACTCTGTACTGGGAAGGATCAGTGACTGGATGCTAAAGCAAATTCAAACAGAATTAGGGTCTGTATTCCAAGAGCATCTTCTAAGTGCTTTTATCCCTCTTCCCCAAGAGATAGAGACCTTCAGGTGGGATGTTCCTTTTAGATCTGCATAAAAAGGATAACCAAAACTGTCTTTAATACAGTATTATTTTATCTGTTAACAGTATTTGGCTTAGAACATGCAAATGTGGGCATCTCCTGCTTTGATGCTTTCTCTTTCCTCTTACTTTGTCACACCACAGCAATCTAGTCATAACATCCCTGAATATGGTGGTGTTTTTAGGCAACTTATATTCTGATTTTAATGTGTCTGTGTTTGGCTCAGGTTAGTCCACGAAGTGACTTTTCTAAGATGTGAAAAACCTTGCTTCAGTGTGTCTCAGAAGAAAAATTCAGTCATTGAAAATCCTGCTGGGATTTTTCAAAGAGATTATTCTAATGGTTTCAAATGAGAGGCTTAGGGGTTTGAGAGGTAGGTGTTTTCACAGCCTGTCTCGGTGCCGATCACTCTTGAATTTCGTTTGACACGCCTCACAATTAAGTATAATAGAGCTGTGAGAATGTAGGTCAATGGTCTCTTTATTCTAAGTATGATTTGTTTTCAAGAGGAAAAAAACCTCAACAACTTTAAAGGAATTGAGAGAGAACAAAGAGCAGAAAAATTACGTCAAACAAACTTTTTAATGAAGCTTTCTACTACGCACATACAGAACAGGTATTATGTTTCCTGGGGCACTATTAACATAGCTGAATTAGCTTTATGTGCTGCCACTTTATCCTGAGACACTCCTGATTATCATGACTTTGCTGTATACCACTGTTCAGCATGCTAAAATTCTGCTGGAAGCATATATCCCAAGACTGTGAGTTAGGGACCCAGAGGCTGCAAAGTTTTGCTTTCTTAAAGAAGGTGTCTCTGCAGGCTCTAGAGTCCAGCTTTTATAGCAATTCCACTTGAGCTGCATGCCCATCTGCACGACCTGTCCAATGTCTCTCTATAATTCTCATGCTCTGGAACAGCTGTCCCAAGACTCATCTGTGGTATGACACAACCAGAAGTGTTTCCCCTCTGTCTTATGGGGCATGCAGCTATGAGATCAGCACTGGGCTCCCCAGGGTGGCTGCCTGTTACACACACACCTGAATCAGCAGAAATTGCCTGGCTTAGGAGGCATCAAATTTAAAATTCGGTTTCTTACTTCCCCTAAAACCAGGATTACCCTGGAGGCACACAATTGATTATTTCTCCCTTACAGCAGCACAGGCCATTCAGAATGGCTATAGTGGAAGACATGAAAATGTTAAACATTAATATTTAGCATATAGAAGTCCATATTAAGGCCACTATGCAAGACAGGACACAGAACAAAAGTGCATTCCTGTGAAAAACGCTGTATTTTAGTTGTGATAAACAAAGGATGACTGTACCAAATAAAAGTGAGGGGGTTGGAAGTAGCAATAAGACAACCGCTAGCAAAACAGTTTTGTGTAGTTTGGGAGCAACTTCCAACCATTTGCTTCATCAAAAAGCCACGTTTTTGCATCTTAATTATTATTTGGTCACTTTTTTTTGGTTCGAAGTACGTTAAGGTACTGATTGTAGAAATTAACCTGAATATGTATTTCCCTGGTGCCCAGCCTGATGCTAGAACAAAGATCAGAGATGAGTAGGCACTTTGTGATAAAGTAGAACTAGTGTGAAAATTAATTTCACTCTAATGTGGGGCTTACACACACCCCCACACCCCCCAATAAATGATGCTTTTATTAAGGTGAAAAATGTATGTGCAACTGATAGGCGATAGCATTTGGACAGCTGATTACTGGATTGATTGGAACTGAGGTGGTTTAATTGATTTTCCTGCATTTGGCAGGAGCAAGGTCTGTCATAACAATTCTTAGCACTTCACAAACATTAACTAATCATTTGCCCTCTTGCTGTCAGGTAGTAATTTTCCTTCATATACAGATGGAAAAAATCCAGCAGCCAAGGATGAGTTACTTGCCTCCGGTGAAGCATCCTGACAAGAGTGGAAACAGGTCCCCAGTGTGTTTTGGTGCACAGACACGATGAGGAGCCCTGTGTCTTGATGGGCCCGGGACTTTTGATTTCATCCTGTCTTTCTGGGATGCAGAGGCCAGATTAGACAGAAGTGTCTGCAGAGCTGAACAAATATGGTTTCTGTGAATGCCATCTCCTCTGTCATAGGAACAAAGCCTACAGAAGTTATTGATAAAGCATTAGAAATCCAAAACCATGGTGAGAATTACCTATCTCTTTCAGTTTTGGAAAAATACATAATTAGTAAGAAAACAAAATGTTTCTCCCACCTGTAAAATTATCTTTCATGTCCTGTTCTAACTGTGAAAAATAGTTGAAAATAGATTGCCTTATAAAAGCTTTCCTAAAGACCATTTGTAATGGACAATTGAGTTCACCTTCTTCATTGGGTAGGGCCAATGTGGATTATCAGCAAGATCAAAGACAATATGCCCACTAAGAGTCTCATCTCTCTGCCTTGCTTTACACTCCTTCTGTCTTTCTGGGCTGAGGTATTAATTAAAAAAAAAAGTACAAGCTAGAAATCAATGTCAAATATAAAAAAATGTTTATTATCCATGTGAAACCTAATACTGCATTTCCTGCAGTGGCAGGAGCTGATTGATGAGGCTGGCGTGTAAGAACATTCTCTTGTTTTGATGTTTGCTAGAGCCTTTGACTTGATATTTTTTTTCTCCTGATAGATAAAATGGAAACAAGTGTGGCAGGCTTAGTATAGGGAGTACTTTTTTGTAGTTACTGTCTGTTGAGAAATCCTGATCTTTGGAAATAAAAATCTTTGAGATCAAGCAGCAAGCTTTCTCTCCAGCTTCACTTGGGATAGCTTTGCATACCTCCACTTGTGCAGCATCATTTCCTATTCTTCCGTGCCAATGGATTGTATCTTTCTGCCAGTCAGTACATAGCGGTAAAATAAATCATTATTTTACTACCTTTACAATCTCTGGATTTTCTTACAAATATTAATTGAGGACACCCCCTTATTTCTTCGTACTCCATCACATTATCTTCACCTGTAGCCTGTCTCTCCAAGGTAAGGTTGTAGGCCAGTGTGTTGCATTCAGGATTATTAGTAAAAAATAAATGGTGAGCACTTGGTTTCACACGGTACTGCTGTTCGTGTTCAAGCACTGTGAAGGGATTGAGGGTGATGCCAGAGAAGGTGCAGGAAAGGACAATAGGGAGTGGCCAAGTCTGCGGCAATGGACAGAGGCATTTCTTGTTACCGTGTTGTGTGCTGATTCTTAGAAAAGCCAGACCTGAGAAGCAGCAGCAGCTCAGGTTTCTTATATTTTCTGTGGAAATGTGTCTGCTTTGGGTTCTCCTTCACTGTCTTTTAAGCAATGAGCCAATCACAAGAAGCCAGGGTTGTCATTCACAGGCAACTGTCTCGTGATCAGGACTTTTGGCTACTGGACATGTATTTTTGGGATTTTGCTGTAAACACCAGGCTGTGTAGTTGGAAAATTAAAATCACCCTTCCTAAACCATGACAAGCTACTTTGAAATAACTGCTCCTACAAGACTTAGTGACACAAAGCATGTTTGGGTTCAGTGGTGTCTTTAGAGAAATCTCTGAAATCTCATCTCATCATTTAGAGAAATCTCTGAAATCTCTGTATCTCTGAAATGTCATGTTGGTAGCATTACTGTAGTGTCTTGGAGGCTTTTTAACTTTCTCTGGTGGTCAGACTGGCTCCAGCACTATCCTACCTCAGCAGTGCAATGAAGGTGTGCATTCAGGCTTGCTCTGCCTGTCTTTGGAACTGGGTGATTTCAGAGATCTGAAACCACGATTTGAATTCTTTTCTGATTTGGTTTGAAAAGCTATAAATGAAACTAATTCAGAGAAAGTGTCTTTACTCATTAAAAAAAAAATCAAAATAACTTGGTAACATAAGATGTATCATTAACTTTTGTCATTTGCTTCTGAAGGAAGCACCACATTTTACCCTGAGATAAATCAATTACTTTATCATGTGTGAACTCCGCTAGTGATAAAGTATCTGTCATGTCTATGACTTTATGAAGCACCTGTGGATTTTGTTTGTCAATAATAACTTATCTGGGCTCTAAAAATAGGTATTCTTCGAGTTCTTGCAGCTCAGCATGTCTAGCTGTGTGCCTTCTGCCACAACATCAGAGTCCAGACATCTCAGTGCTGACATAGTGATCGCTGATACTCTTTTAAAAAGAGGAATAAATAGTATAAATGAAACGGGAACAAATAGTGAGATACCACCATTTCTCTGTTACTTGACCAAGACAATCTTTTGTGAGCTTCAGTCAGAGGCTAGAGGTGCACACCATGAACCTACAGTAGGGAAGCCATCGGCAGCTGCTGGAGAGAATCAAGCCTGTGAAGAAAGCAACAGCCAAGCAAGGCTAGAGAGGGATAATGAGACTTTTGGAGGAAGCAGAGTCACTTAGTGGTCTATGTGTCCACTAGAAGACCTAGCCCCAGCTTGGACTCTTAATCACATCCAAGTCTAAGTAAGGATTTTAAGTCATCTGAGTTTGGATGAGAGGCATTGGCTTCTTGATTACAGAATTAAAATTCAAATGTGAATTTCCAGGAAGTCAAAAAATTTAATGGTACAGTCTGGCTTTCAGACTGTGCAGGAAAATCCAGGTCACAAGGCATAATGTGATTTTTTATTTATTTATTTTTATTTTAAGAAATTAGTATGCTTCATGTTTGCAACTTGTGGCTTTCTCAAGAGTTCATTTTTCTGTATCCATTTCCCCTAGAGTTTATAGCAAGTTGTCTTAATCACATGCTATAAAATAATTAAAAAATACAGGTCTTTAGATCTTTCCCTCAAAATGACTTGGAAGGGAGTATGTGGGTCAGGGGAATGTTGGCACTAGAGTCTCATCAGGCTGTGACAAGATAAATTATTCCACCATTTGTGAGAGCAGAATATAATGAGGTTTGACATAGTCAAAACTGAAGCTCATTCTGTGACTGTAATTTTACATATAAAGGTGGTTTTGAAACACTCCCAAGAGGTGTTTGTGCAGCTGTTTTAACACTACAGTTTTTCTTTATAGATGCTGTCCTGGTTTGGGTGAAAATAGGACTAATTCTGTTCAGTGATTTTACCTTTCAGCTCAGTACTTTTAATTAACAGCACTTTCTGAAGTTAGAAGCATGTTTTTGCAGTGTCTACTGCCA
>VWZY01010499.1:417437-442338 GCA_013399075.1 Chloroceryle aenea
GTCTCTTCAAGCCCCCCCAACAAGCACTGCCGCTGCTACTCCCACAACAAGCACTGGAAGTGTTCCAACTTCAGAAGCAAAGCCAGCAGCTTCTTTTAAGCAGATGCTTAAAAAGTCAAGAAGTCAGGCTTGTGGGAGTGCCCAGTATAGCTGTGGCACAATGCAGGTGTTGGGGAAGCAGGAGGTAAATCCAAAACTATCTTTTTCCTGGAAATGTTCAGGGACTAAAAGGGGAAAAAATTCAAAACGCACACAATGATTTAGTTGGACTAACCCAGAGCCCCTTGGACGAGCAGAGGGGATTTGGATTAACAGCCTGGCTGAGCTTTCAAGGGTGGAGGCTCTGAGCAGAAGCACCACGCTGTAACAGAAATGCCTTTCCCTAGACGAGCTGTCCAAACTGGTAAATTGGGGTGAGCAATAATTCCTGCATGTACAAAAGTCCAGAATCTGACTGAAAACGTTTCAGTTCACTGCTCAGAACTGTTTGCTAGAAAGAGGAGCGCTAACGATTTCAGCACGGCCTAAGTGGGCAGAGAGCTTCGAGAGCTGCTGGTTGTGCCCGTGTTTACGGTCGGGAGATGTGGCTCCCGCTGCCGGGGAATAGCTTCGCTTTTCCCGACAACAGCGCGCAGGTGCTGCCGTGTAGCTCGCANGGGCACTCGGCGACGCGCAGCGCGGGCCCGTTGCTGGGAGCGCGTCCGCGCCTCCAGGGACAGCCCGCGGCCCCAGGTCGGGACAGCCCGTTCTCCTGGAGCTGTGACAGCTGTGCTGTCAGCCGGAGCTGTGCAGACGGGCAGGTGCTAACAGTGCGTTCAGACGTGATGCGGATGCAACAGAAATGTCCCGGTGTGGACTGGCGACGTGGCATTCTGGGGGGGCAATGCCTCCCCTTTGTCCTTGGAGAGAGACTCAGCTGAGAGCAGTAGCCTTTTTAATTAGGAAGTGAACCAAGGTCTGTCTGTTTGGCCCACAGTTTTATATCCATACTAAGGCAAGATCTGATTGGTAAGTACATAACTGTGTGATACATCACCTCTCACCCCAAGGCAGAGTATCACACTTGCAGAGAACTGCAAGCATCCTGAAGCTCTGGTAGCTGTGGACTTTGCGTTGGGCTATGCCAGGAGTCAAGGATAGCTTCAACTCCTTGGATCGTGGAAAATACCCTGTGTGTAAAACTGTATTACTCAGACTGTACTTACAGTAGGAAAGCACACGAACTTGATGCCCATGGAGTACCTAGGGATTTTTGAAAGGGAAAAACCAAGTGCACTGTAATAATAGTAATGTGGATTTTTTTGTGTGTGTTCTGTAATTTTGAGTATTGCCTTAATTAATTTTCTGTTGTGGTGGCAATACGATTCAGGAGCTGAATTAAGAGATTCTCAGGAATCCCATGCTAGGTATCCTTTAGCAGATGAGATGGGGAAGTGCTGACACCCTGCAGTGCTGGGAACAGTCTTATGAAACAATGAGCACTTTGCCCATGTCTCTGAGACTTGTACCATCATCTTATGCCAGTCTCGTCTCCTCTCAGAGCCATAGAGATGAAACTGAGGAAGAAATCTTAGTCATCACCCTATGGGCTCCAAAACAGGGGAATTTACTTGCACTCTTCTGCCACTCCTCACATACCAACTGAAGGATGTTTTCAGGTTGCCTGAATAAATCACACCTGGGCTCAACTGCAGCTTGTCTAGAAAAAAACTGCCCCCAAAACATCCTTCCTGTGTACAATGAAAAGAGATTCTTAGCTCTGTGCTCTGTGACTTTTTAAGTGTGGTAATCTCTACGCAGCTGCTCAGTGCTTACAGTGAGAGCCTCTGGAGTGATGGCTTTACACTAAAAAAAAAGTCTTTCCCCTCTGCAATCCAGGTACCCACCTGTGAGGGTGTGATTTGAGCAGGGAAACAATTGTTCTCTGTCCTACCTCTCTACTCTTCCCAGCAATGTTTATGTAAAAAGTCTAAGAAATAATAGCTACATGGTGCTTTGAGTTTGCCTAACTGGTAAACTCCTGCCAATCATCTATCAAATGAGTAATAACATTTGTACATCTTCAACAGTTCCAGAAATGTTAATTCAGATTATGATACATCTGCAGGGCTCTGGATTAGCAGCTTTCCCAGGCAGTGGATTTGCAGATGGACTGTAAAGCTATATCCAATATGTCTCTCAACTGGAGAAAAGACCAGTCAAACAGCTGACTTTTGGGACATCCAAAACAAAAACAAACAAACAAACAAAGAGGGGTGTGGTGGGTGGTGGAAGAGGGGAAGAGAGTTCAGCCAGTATGGCTTCTTCTGTGCTGCAGATTTGTAGCTTCCTGGCAATCTGCAGTATATCTGGTCAAGCTGTAATTAAAGCTAAAATGCAGTGTTTTGTTTGAATAAACTAAATGACTCTGAGGAGTGTAGGCTGATGATTGTTATCTGATCCAGAAAATTTCATGTGCTAAGGCTGTTGCAAATTACCATGTTCCATATAAACGAAGTGGAAGCTCTTCCTTCGCTTGAGTGACTGGCCTGTGTTATAGCATTGCTTTGTCTTACAGCAGAGAAGTAATTCTGTTGGTTCGCTCTTAGGTAAATGCACAGTGCAGTAAAGTGAGTTGAACAACACAGGTGACAAGGAAGAACCTAAATGGCATGATGAATAATAAAACCAGACTCTCTCCATGGTTGCTGCTCTCACAGAAGAAGCCCTCAGCTTTTTCTGTGGCATTAGATTTAGTTTTATGTAATGTAATAATAAATGCCGAAGCAAAAGTGAAAATAAAATCCCCAATAAAATAACTGGAAATGTTTCATAATACTGGAATGCTTGTCGTTCTCTTCTGATTAGGACTCTGTGCTAATTGCCCCCAGATAAGCACGCAGACAAAGTGTTTGGGATCAGAGATGGTAGGATGAAGAAGGTCTGGACACCAAGAGGATGGGGACAGTTCCAGAGCGAGTTGTGCTTGGGAGAAGAGACAGCTCTGACAATGGGCTCTCAAAAGCCTGGAACTGGGAGTAAAGTGAGATTTTAGGAGTTTTGTTGGTAAATATAACTGTGAGTAACATAATGGTTGCCTTCATTGTTTTTCTTGCAGAAATGAGGCATGTTGAACTGCTTCCAGGTAACAGATGGTAAGGATCCCACTTTCACATTGGCTAGATCTGTGACTGGCTGGAAAGCAGCTTTTCCTTTGTGTTGTAGGATCTGTTGCAGGAATTCTCAGGCAGAAAAAAAAAATCCTGAAATTAAAAGACTAGTAAACAATGTCCATTATTCTTGGGTGAGGAGGCGGAGTCTGCCTCAGTGAAGTCCTCCAGCCCATCTCTGCTCAGAAAAACCCTCAAGTATCTACTTCCACACTTGCTGTTTTGGAGCTGTACATCTGAATGACTTTTTCGTAACTTTTTTTGATTATTTTTTTTTTAATAATTACTCTTTGGTTGTTGACCAAACAGTTTCTTCATAGGTATACTTCAAATAAGTATCGAAATCCATCAGCATTTCCTGTCTGTTACCAAGACAGTCATTTCTACCTGATGGTCCTTCCACTATTTGCTAATGATTGACATAAGTAACTCATCTTGAGTCAGACGAGTTAGAGTTAACAAGAGAAATAAAAATAGTAGCTCTCAAATTTTCTGCTTGTCTCTATGAAGTATTTGAAGTCATTATCTGAGCCATGACAAAGTAAACTCTGCTGATTGTGTTGTGCTTTGCATATTTGACTTTCACTGTCCAAGGATGAGAGGATTTCCCAGTAAAAACTATTGTTGCCCACCAGTCATGCTTTTCTTGACAGTCAGTTTGTTTAAGAGGTTTTTGCAGTTTGGGGTCTGCAGTTCTCTTAACTGCATTTCAGTCATGGTGCTGGCAAGCCTGTGATGCTGACTGGCAACTGATGATATAGCAAAGATAATAGCCAAGGCAACTGGCAGAATTTTAGGGGTGATGGCAAAGTGTTTATGATTTTAAAGGGTAAAATGTGCAAAGTGCCTATGGCTTTATAAAGATTCTGAAAGAATAAATAAAATTTTTTTAAAAAAAGGACCATCTGGCACTCACAACTTTCTATGTAGTCTCAGCCAACAGTACATAGGAAATTAAAACATGATAATGTTGTCTCTCTCAATGGTTGTTAGGAATGATCATTGTGAAACACGTGTAAACACTGAACTGGAATTTCTGGAAACAACAGACTATGCGAAACTGGCAGAAAATCATCCTGCTCTGGGGATCAGAATAACTGGAAGGAGAGCACCACCAAGCCTGGAAAGACTCTTGGAACTGCCAAACAAGTAATGGCTGATGCAGAATTGCTGACTCCTTGTGCCAAGATGCTGACAGGCTGAAGTGCTGCTAGAGATGTGGCACTGCACTAAGCCATCTAATTTCTTGCAGTCTGTGGGTTTTGGTAGGGCTGAGTGACATGATGCTCTCTTTCCAAACTGCCCATTGACATCTTTTACCCATCCTTCTGAAAGGCCAGCTGCCAGAAGCTTTTAAAGGGTGCTTTCAGTAACAGGCTCCAGTGTATTAGTAAACACTTACTGTTTCATAAATGCTAATGAGTAAATCATGGAGAGAGCTTGTACGACCAGCCATTTCATTTAACAGTTTATAATCTATTGACCACTGGGTTAGTTGATTTGAAAATACAATGCACTTCTCCTCACAGTCTCATTTTTAAAATTCTTGGCTTATACACAATAGATCTCAGATATTTTCTTCCGTATTTGAACCTTTTTATAATATCAACCTTTTTCTTCCACCAATAAATACCTTAAGCTTTAAATAATAAGACTGAAGATTAAAAAAAACAGTAATTGGAAACCTTTGTTAAGCTCTAGGGATTGATGTATTCATTTTCTTGTGCATGGTTCTTAACAAAAGTTGGAAAGAAAGCTCAAAAGGATGCTGTCCAATTTGTGCTGAATAGATGTATTTGTTTCGTCACCTACTTGTTAAGTTAATGAGACTAAACATAAATTGACAAAATGGACATAAATGGACAACCCTGAGCTTCTAGTCTGTCTGTGTGTACTAGAGCATGGTTAAAAAACAAAGTTTATTTTCATCTGAGCAGCAACTTCAGAAACACTGTCAACCTCAAATAGTATCAGCATAGTCCCCTTATTTATCAGCATAGTCCCCTTATATAGGACTATTTGACTGCAGTATAAAACAAAGGGTTCAACTTTCATTTTAAAATGGGCAGCCATAAGGAGCTCAAGTAGCATGATCAAAGAAAGAGGCTGTGAGACAGAAGAACCTGAACTCCCTTGGTAGGAATTAGAGGCAAAATTCACTGCTTGCCAACACAAACCAGTGGGATGGATTGGTTTTGCTCCCCTGTAGTGGGGACATGGCACATGTTTGCACATTAGTGACCTATCTAAAGGAAGAGGTTTTATTCACTTCCTTTCTTTTATTTTTTCTTACAGATGGCAGTCGTGGCTGAGGCTTGTAAGAGGGCCATATTCCCACCCTGGATCCTTTCTTCACTTTGTGGCATGGTGAGAATGTTTCCTTCCAGGCATTGACTGTGCAATCCAGAAATGCTTCTCAGTACTCATAAATTGTTGCTGTATTTATAAGTGTTTAATGTTGCAGTTTTAAAGAAAATACTTTAAAGTATGATGAAAGCAACACAAGTCAAGCTGATGCTTGCAGCTGGAATCCTTGACGCACGGCCATGAGCACATGCAGAAGTGAGTAGAGCCAAGCTTTCATCCTGCAGGTCCTTCTTTTGGGAGCAGAAGTAGTTGATATCCAGTGGTTTTAATAAAACTAATCTTTGGTTGGGACTCATTTAATCTAGCTTTTGCTGCCTAGAAATTGTCTAGTCTTGGCTACATTCAGTAGCCTGCTGAGAAAGACAGGAAACTCTAGAGACCACTTCATTCCACCTTGTTAGACACCGGTCATTAAGTGAGGTGAGAGGAGTCCCATTCATCATCATGATTTCTGAAAAACTAAACTGTTGATATCGGAACATTTGACTTACTAAACAGGCTGGTGTGCAGATAACATTTGAGTTAAAACAGTTCATTTAACTCAATAAATGTAGAAGAAAATTATTTTTTTTGGAGAGACTTAAAGCATCGGCTTTTGTAGACTAATATAATTGAAAGACTCATTTTTGCTTTGCTCCAAATAAAAATATGGTTCTAGTTGTTTCTTGTATGGCAGGCTCTGCTGAAACTGGATGCGAAAAATTCCCTGATGAAGAACCTTTTGAATTTCCAAATTAATTTGACTTGATGGCTTTTGTGCCTTTTTTATTTGTTTCTGCAGTCACTCTAGTGAGAATTATTGATGGGGCAATGTGCTGTTCAAGAAGTAGTCAGAGCCAAGGCATCTGAAAGAGATATGTTTTATTCAGCCTTAGGCTTCTGCCTGCTTGGTTGCATTAACATGGGACTTGGGACAATACTTTTGACAGTAGGCAACAAAACATTACATTCTAAGGCCAAAGTGTAGAATGCTACAGTTCAGGAGAAGGATCTTGACTACTTATTTTTATAGGGAAATAGCAGTTGAGGTTTTATTTTTCAAAGCTGGTAAAGTGGCTAAATTTGTGTGAATATTCCCGGGCATGGCAGAAAAATGTTCTTGCTCTGGTGCTGCTAGTTGCCAAAGCTTTGAGTTGATTTTTCAGTTGCAGGGTGGATAGAGCCAAACGAGGTGAAGGTTGAAAGCTTTTTATTATGGGCAAAGCAGTGTACTGTTTCTTAATTTTAATTCAGAACTTGCTGTATTGCTTTAGCTGAAATTAAAAAAAAAAAAAAAAAAAAAAAATCCCAAAATTTTTACACGNTTTTAAATCCCTCCAGGGATGGACACTCCACCACTTCCCTGGGCAGCCTGGGGCAGGGCTTGACAACCCTTTCAGGGAAGAAATATTTTGTAATGTCCAACCTAAACCTCCCCTGGTGCAACTTGAGGATGTTTCCTCCTGTCCTATTGTTTGTTACTTGGGAGAAGAGACTGATGCCCACCTGGGTCCAACCTCCTTTCAGGGAGTTGTTGAGAGCAAGAAGGTTTACCCTGAGCCTCCTCTTCTCCAGGCTGAACAACCCCAGTTCCATCAGCTGTTTGGACACGCTCCAACCCCTCAATGTCCTTCTGGGAATGAAGGGTCCGAAACTCAGTCCAGGATTTGAGGGGCAGCCTCACCACTGCTGAGTATAGGGGGACAATCCCTGTCCTGCTGGCCATGCTATTTCAGATACAAGCCAGGATGNTTGTACTCGCAGCATGTAAACTTTCAGCCGAAAGCTTGGCAATGGCATGAATAACTGACAAAGGGCCTTATACTGGAAAGTGTTGGGCAACTTGGATAATGACAACTGACCTTCTGATACATTTAAATGGAAACATCCAATGTCCATTGTTTTACTACGTTTCTTGCTTGCAAATGTCATTCTTTCTTTTCTATAGAAAGAAGTACTGAAGCATTTTGCTTGCTGGAAAAAATAAATTCCTCTCTGATGAGAATTGTGCAACTTGGCAAATGTTGGCCAGAAATGCTGGAGCAACTAACTCTGTCAAGTACCCTTTAACTTAACTCCAGTTTGTGAATCTCAGGCACAATTTATTTATATTTTAGTTTTGAGCTGTTATTGACTTTTATTCCTTTCTATACATCTCCCGTAACTTGCATGTGACAATAGATCATTTGTAGCTACCAGAAGATGCTGGTAGCTTTAGTGGCTTCAGTGGCTGTGTTAGATTTTGCTTTCAGTGACTGTAGCCAAAACCCAAGTGCTAAAATTCGTCCTTCAGTTTCGGTGGCAAAAAATCATAGACTCATAGAATTGTTTTGTTTGGAAGAGACCTTTAAGATCGTGAAATCCACCTGTTAATTCAGCACTGCCAGGTCACCACTAAAACATGTCCCTCAGCACCACATGGCTTTTAAATCCCTCCAGGGATGGACACTCCACCACTTCCCTGGGCAGCCTGGGGCAGGGCTTGACAACCCTTTCAGGGAAGAAATATTTTGTAATGTCCAACCTAAACCTCCCCTGGTGCAACTTGAGGATGTTTCCTCCTGTCCTATTGTTTGTTACTTGGGAGAAGAGACTGATGCCCACCTGGGTCCAACCTCCTTTCAGGGAGTTGTTGAGAGCAAGAAGGTTTACCCTGAGCCTCCTCTTCTCCAGGCTGAACAACCCCAGTTCCATCAGCTGTTTGGACACGCTCCAACCCCTCAATGTCCTTCTGGGAATGAAGGGTCCGAAACTCAGTCCAGGATTTGAGGGGCAGCCTCACCACTGCTGAGTATAGGGGGACAATCCCTGTCCTGCTGGCCATGCTATTTCCGATACAAGCCAGGATGCCATTAGCCTTCTTGGCTAAACTGGGCATGTGCTAACTCATATTCAGCTGTCTGTCAACCAGAACCCTCAAGCTCATTTTCCACCGGACAGCTTTCCAGCCACTCTTCCCCAAGCCTGGGGCATTGTGTGGAGTGCTTGTGACCCAAGTGTAGAACCCAACGCTTGGCCTTCTTGAACCTCATACCATTGGCCATGGCCCATAGATCCAGCCTCTCCAGACCTCCCTGAAGAGTGTGCCTACCTTCAAGCAGATCAACACCTAACTTGGTGTTGTGTGATGTGCTATATGTGAAGTCACCAGAGATGTATCCCCAGAATAGCAAAGGATTCAACCATTTTTCTCATTGTCATCTAGTTATGCAGTGTTGAAAAACCACACCGTGTCAGCCTATTGGTACTACCCCAACACAAAGCTATGGTTTCCTGTTTCACCTCTTGCTGACTTCACACAATCTTCTGCATCATGCAGTACCTTGGCAATGCATAATATGAGCTACTGAAACTAACCTTTGTCTTAAGTCCAGTGCCTGGTATTAGTATGAACAGCAGTTCTGAGTGGAGCCATTGCCAGTTTTTGTGTTAGAGGTGAGATCAGAATTTTAAACAGGTGGACAACTGATCAAAATGTGACTGTTGAGGACTTTCAAGTCTGAGTTACCCTTTCCTATGTGTGGCTGTCCCTTTAAAGCTGGCTGTGGAGAATCCTTTTTTCCCCATTCTTTAGAAAAGTGTGAGATTGATAATATGAGGGAAGGATTAGCTTTTATATCTGAGAAGTGAGGAAAGCAAAGAACAACTTGTAAATCATCAGCCTGTGCATAATTGGTAATTATCTTTAATGGACATCTTGTTGCTGAAATTTTTAAGGCGTTTTTGTTGTTTGGTTTTTTTTTGAGGGTGGTGGTGTCTGTTTTTAGAAATGGTATGTTATTGAAAACTAGAGCTATTTCTAATTATTAAGACTGCATGATCAGGTTTCTCGTATTCAGTTGTACCTTCTTGCTGTTTTCTGCCTCACTTACAAAGAGAAGCTGTACACAGCAAAATGGGAGAGCAAAATACTAATTAAATGTTTGTTTGGATGAGGCAGGGTTAAAAACCCAGCTCTCTGCATGAACAAAAGCAAGTGGGTTTTTGATTTAGCAATGTCTGGTGCAGGGGATATTCTTACTCCAAATTCAGTCACCATGGAAACAAAACTTCTCTTTAAGAATGCTGTATCTTTGATGGAGGAAGAGGCTTCTTTTTGGCAGACATTTTCCCATCATCTTTGTGGATGATGAATACTTCTACAGTGAGCCACTTTATTCTATCTCCTCTGAAATGCATTAAGTCTGCTCTGCTAATATACAGTGCTCCCCCTTGAAACAAAGGCACCACTTTTCAACAGGATTCCAAAATCTCAGGAAACGTAAGATGTCTCTCTTCCTCCAAAAACCTTCCTTCCATCTAAAAACCAGGAAGTTCACATGGTGTATTGGTAAGAATTTCTATAAAAATGTGCTCTGACATTCAGAGGTATCATGAGTATCAAGTGATGTGGAAATTGCTATGGTAACTACTTTTATTGTATTCTTAAGTAAAAAGTCACATAAAACCTGTGCAGATATTAGTAAGTGAAAACCTGCCTTGGGCAGAACTCACAAAACCACTCTCTGTGTTGTCTGTCATATTCCTGGAGTGGGTGCTGTGGGTGCATGGTGCTTTGCATGTCAGGTGGTGACATGATGGCTCTTGAGCAGCTCTTGATACTCCTGCTGAAAGGGCCAATCATCAACCACAGGTTGAATAATCCGTACGAAGGAAACAAATGTGCGATGCCAAGCACTACACAGCTGATAATGTGATATTAAAAATATTAGACCCTGCCTTTCCCTATCCAGAGTTGTGAACCACTGCTTTGCATTGGATACAAAGAGAATGTCTTAATTTTTTAATCTGAAGAACCACTAATAGATACAGCCATGTCCTTCTAGGAGATGCCTGTAAGGGTGACACTGTAATGGAGGCAGAGAGTAATGGGCCTGTCCACCTCTGGAACAGGTCCCACTACTTGGGGTCAACTTCGAATGGGGAGAAAAGAATAAAAAACCCAAGAAGAGCCTACCTTAATATTTGTTCATTATATGGGGCTCATGCTGCAGTGGTTTTGGTTCAACTCAGTATCACTGCTCTGAGGAGAGCGATGTCTCTGACATTCAAGGCAACAAAAGAAGTATGTCTCTGCTGGGATTAGTTTCAGTATTCCTGAGATATTTTAATGGTCATAGGCAGACTCATGAAGACTTCAGAGCTGATTGTAGTAGTTTTACTACAGTAAAAAGACTGAAGGAAGTCATGACAGAACTTTAATTGCTTTATGGCAATTGTTAGAATTAACATTTCTGTACCTTATTCTACTATGTGAAAATTAATAGGAAAAGAACCAGCTTTTGCTCCAAAGTTTTATGAGCAAACACAAGTTATGTATCCCAGAGAGCACAGGAGGGGGATTGGTGCTGGTTGCTGCAATTTGCATTTGGCTTCTCAGATGGTTTTGTTGTGGTAGTAACACAGGAAACACGGCTGGTAAATTACAGTGGGTCCTTTATAGCAGGCTCTGGACAGTTGTGTCAGCTTTCATGTGTCACTTGTGTTTGAAGAATTTGGTCAGGAATTTTTCATACGTGGTTAGTACACTGGTTAAAAATAGTAAAAAGCTGTTTTGAACATACTTGCGAGCCACCACATTTGCATGTTTTATCTTGTCCAGAAAATTATTCCTGCCTGTTGCCTGCTTAAAACTCTGTGAACAACCTTTGTTAATAAGCTATAACTGCACACTTTTAATGTGTGATGTTTTGACTTTTTGTACCAGATTTTTTTTGGACAATTCTGCAAACCAGAGATGACTTGATGTTTCATAAAGGATTATAGGTTTTGATTCACCGACTTCATCACCCACCATGCACATTTGATTTCAGCCTTGTAGCAAGATGCTTGAGGACTTCAGGTTTAGGCTGGGAGATCAGTGTCTGTTAAGGATCAGGATAAAACTGATTGTGACAGGGCCTTACTTTGAACAAAAATCTCCAGGGCTGCCCTAGCAGAAATCATTAGGAAGAAGCAGAGGCATATGGGTACTATTTGGATTGCTGCAGGTGTAAATCCTATTACACAGCAAAAAGGGTATCTCTGTAACTGTTTCCAGCACAGTCACATAATGAAGCATTAGGGTAATTTCAGAAATTTTGTTTATAGAGAGCTCTTCTTTTATGTCTCTTTGTTACCTAAAGCTTTGATATCTTGCTGCTGCATTACAGATGCAAACCATGAACTTACAGTACTTATTGCATGGTATTGTCCCATGTGTTCCCAAAGGGGTGAAATTACTCATTGTCAGCTAAAGACTTATGCTACTATTGGAAGTTCTTGCTACTTTTGTTTTACTCTGTGGAAGAGTCTTGCCTACCAGTAACTTCATAATACAAAGAAAGTTCAAGGGTGGATGATGACAGCAAAAGGTCTGTGCCAAGTTGCTATTTGGCTTTGCCAGGTAATACATTTGCTGAAGAAAGCTGTCTATGTTACAAAGAATTTGGGGGTAATCTGTAACTTTTACATAAAGAAAGACGTTGTTATGTTGACTGGATGGACTCAAAACAGGCTGTTATTCATGGAAAACAGAGAGAGATGTGACAGCCCTAAAGAAAATACTTCAGAGACTGCGAGAACAGCCAGTAAATGGATGGATATAATTGTCAGTCTGGCAGAGTTAAGGAAATGGTCTCAAAAGTACCTGGTTTATGAAAAAAGATTTTACCCAGAAATACAGATGACATAAGCAGAAACAAGCAGCAGTGCTTGGAGATAGCACTGGAGAAACCTGAGAAATAGGAAAGGCTTTCAGAAACTGAAATGTGTCAGGTAAAGAAGAAAAAGGTTCTGAGTAAAACCAAAGTATGCACTTGTGCATTTGTTTGGATGTTTTACTCTCTTCATTAACTAACTAAAAACCTAGTGCTCAGTGAGCTGGTTGGGCTCATGGAAGGTGTTCTCTAAAGGCTCCCTATTGGAGTGATGGAAAGAAGCTGTAGCTGCTGCAGTGGTGCCAGAAGTGTCTGGGAAGGATGAACAGGTAGCTGAAATCCAGATGCCTGATTTTATTCAACAGGCCTAAAGTACAGGGACCCCAGGGTACAATACCTATTACTTAATGGGTTCACCTGAAAGAAAGCAGGAGGTTGGTGACATGCAGCTCACCAAGAACTGCTGTGTACATGTAGGTCTGAACTGAGCTTTTCTTGTGTCTGATTTCCAGACTGACATTCTTATTGCTGAACACTTTCAGTTACCTTCACAGTAGGGGCCAGACAGTGCTACCCACCAGGGAATCACCCAGAACTCTGCAGGGTCCTTACGCTGTAAATGACTTTAAATTGGAATGGAATTTGTGCTAAATTCTTACATTGTAGTGTGCTATATTGGCTCAGGATAATGCACGGCCACTTCTGCACACTCCCTGCAAAATGTTGGTTCTTATTTGTCCTGTGTTTCTTTAGGAAACTGAGGCGGTTAAAAGGAGAGGCCAAAGTCTGTAAATCCTGCATTTTTTCTTTCAGCTCCTTCCACAAGCAGTTTTTGGGTGTACTAGCAATAGTAGTAGGTTGGGAGATTTTTTTTCTCTCTAGAACTGAGCTACTTGGACTTCCAGCATTAAATCTGAAGTATAAATTGTTGTGTTTGCCAGCTTCCAGTAATGAGCAGAAACTGAAAAATGTAGAGTAACTGTGAGAGGCGTCAGAGTACATAACACTGTGACCTTGAGAAAGAGTGGAAAGATTCCTGGTACTAAAAATTCATAGAAAGCATCACCCAGAGACAGTCAAGGAGTGCTGCGATGGAAAAAAACATGACATTTCTGTATTCAGCCAAGTCATCTATGAAATGCTGTAATGGTGTAGCGTGGTATCATTGACCCCTGCTTTTAGAGAGCATTTTAATTTAATTATTCCAGGTAGCTAGAGATGTCTTCAAGATGTTTGATTTGTCTGAAAAATGGATCTGTCTGAACATCTGTCCCTTGTTACAGTAAATAATCAAATATGTAAAGATGCTAAAATCAGATTAGAGGCAGACAGACTTCAGCTCAGCCTTCTTGGCTGCAAGCAGGAAGAACAGTGCTTTATGCCTTAAATCTGAAAGCCAAAGGGATTTCTAAGAAAATTACTTGTAGAATAATGTAAGAAAAATGGGCTCTGCTCAGCAGCCTAGGTATTTGTGTATTGAAAATCACATTTAACCCAACTTTTTGTTGTTGTATTGGTAAGAAATGCTCATTGGGGAATGTTACAGTGGAAAATTTTGTACTACAGGCCAAAAACAGCCAAGGCACTGCAACTTTTAAAAATTACTTTGCAAACATAACAAAGTTATTTTTTTTATTTGCATGATACCTTACAATCAATATTCAGTGCACTCACTCCTTGAAGTAACCGAGCTTGTGTGAATCCCTCACAATGCATTGTCCTCTTCAGGGAGGGTGGGAGGGAGTTCGATGGTCAGCTAACACTCCCTGATCTGCCAGAGGGTTCTGTAGTTTCTGTGCAACTATTGTATTCCTCAACAGTCTGCGGCTGTCATTTCTTTGTGCCAGTCAGCCATCAGCCTTATGTTTCATGACTGAAGGGTTACACGTGCAGCAAAGTGTAAGTGTTTTTCCCGATGCGCATGGCAGAGAGTTAGAGCTTGCAATATACTTGTAAAACCACTTTGTACAACAGTTGCTTTTTGCTGTATCTGGTAATTCTCTTCTCAACAGGTAAGCAGTCAGCATGGGCCTGATAGCAGGAGGGTGTACTCAGATCTGCAGCCACGGGGTTTGGCATCAGAACACATAAAGAAACATTCAGGAGCTGCCTGGTTTGGTTAGATGGTGCTGCCTGGTGTATTGTACAGGACACAGAAAACCAGAATTAAAAAGCAGAGGGAGCCTATATTCTCACATTGAAATTAGTGATTTTGGCATGTTTGTGGGAGTGGGAGCAAGGAAGGGTGGAAGGAGACAGTATGGTGGGACTTACGATGCTGGGAATGATTTGTGTGAATGCCGAAGTGTGAGTCCACACAACAGAATACGGTTCCTTACCCCTAGAAAAGACTAAATCACTTCAGATTGGAGTAGCAATGTGCAAATCTTTTTCTAACTTTAATCACAACATAATATTTTGAGCTTAAAAAGAATTAATTTAGCTTCTCAGCTCCTGAGGTAAGCTGCAGATACTGTGGGTCTCTCCCTTTCCACATTTAAATCCTAAGGTGCAGATGAAAGAACAGCAAATAAAATGTGTCTGTTAGCTCAGTAGCTGCTTGCTGTTCTCCTGAGTCAACACCAAATCAGCTCATCAGTGTGGCAGGATGGGAACCTATGGACTGAAGTTGTCATCTTTCCTATAACCTCTGAAATCAAAGGCTCTGCCTTCTCGTGAGCTTTGAATCCACGATGGACATAAGCAGGCTTCAGTGGGCTTCTTCAGGGGCTTCCAGACTGAGGAAGAATATCAACTTTTCCCTGATTTCCAGAGGGAATTCAGAGTCTTTGCTGGCCTGACATGTTGCTAGAGGCTGTTGAACATGTGCTGTTTGTTACTTGAACATGGACACTTGTGATTGTGTCTGTTGGTGGCTGCTGATGTGCTAGATCTATCCTCTTTGCAGGAAGAATAACTCCAGTTCTGCCTATCTAGTAAATGTGCATGGGGGGAGTTCAGTTAATTTGGGCACTTTTTGGAGGCCTTAACTTGTTTGGATGAGGCCACTGCTGAGAAGTAGGGCTAAAATCATGGTTCATCAGATCCTCCCATTACAGGTCTGAGTGCCTTTGACTCTTGTTGCTTCCTCTGCAGAGGCCAGTCTGCCAAAGCAGGGAAAGGCCGCTCCTTGGGTAAGAGTGGCCCAAAGTTTTTCTTTTACTGTCTTCAGCTTTTCTCTAATGCCCAAGCCAAGAAACTAACTGAACTTTCAGCCTCTTAATATGAGTGGAGAACATCCTGAAAATAACTGCTGCAAACAAAATTAATCTCAAACTGCCTACAGAACACCCCTGAAGGATTGCCTTCTAAGTCCTTGGAGTTAGATAAGAAATAAGCTCTCTTTAGTGATGCGTGTGCTTTCTACATAAACTCCTTTTAAACAGACTTGCTGCTTAAATCTGTTTATTTACTGTGGCACATTGTGCAGATTATGTTTTAAGGAGCTCAGCAACCAACAGCAGAGCTTTTACATGAGTGAGATCTGAGGAAAAAAAGGAGTGAGGTTTCAAATATCCCATTAATCTTTTCACTTTAGGTTTGAGCCAGCTTCAAATTGCACCGAACTGTTGCCAAGTGAGAGTGAGTTTCAGTCCAAATAAAGGAGACTTGGCAGGTCCGAGCCACGAGGCTTTGTTTCGGGAGTGTTTCAAGGAGAGGGGAGATTGTGTTTTGCTTGAGGCTCTGCCGAAGTGGTGCTGGGCTTCACGACAGCTGTGTGCCAGTTGGCCCCAGAGGTGTGTGCTGAAGATGCACTTTTGGTTTTCATGTTTCTTTGCTTATGTTTTTAATCTGCATGTATAGAGGTAGCTGTTAAAATGTTTGTACATGGGAAGCCTGGAGTTAGATGGGATTTAAACCGCCACACATGTGCAATTCATCCTTGTGATGTAAGACTTCATGCTACATTTTTACCTCAGTGACAGCTGCAGGGTTTTGCTCCTTTTGGATCAAGTTCTCCTACTCCCATCCACCTACGGTGAACCTCAGTTCCTTATATTGGTCTTTTGTAACGTGAAACCAGAGAGGTTAAAAGGCAGTAACTAGAAACACATGCTGTGAGCATGCTGCTGGCAGAGCTGTGGCCATGAGGCATGTTGTAAGAAGCTGAGGAGTGGCCTCTGTGTAAGGGTAGGGATGCAGCTGGCCTGCAATCTCACAGCCTACCCATGAAAATAAAAAGGCATATTTTATTTTGCCTTTCATTTCTGGAGTTGTGGATGGAGAAAGCTGTTTCCTTGAGGTCGGCTGAGAGTCAAGGCTCCGTGCTTCATTGGAGGGTCAAGCTCTCGAGTTTTTGCTGAGAGAAAGAGAGCTTACTCAATCCAGTATGTTACCAGTTCAGGATCTGTGCATGCAGTAACCCTGAAAATCCCTCTTGCAATATGCCTGTTTTATGTCCTACATGATCAGCTATTTGTGAAGTCTTTCCAAAACCCCGTTCCTTGAATTTTCCTTGAAATAAGGAATGTTACAAAAGCAGTAGTGAGGAGGTCATGGCTTCTCTTGTCTCATGCAGGCATAAATCAGAATATCTGCTGCACAGCATGAGCACTGGCTGATTTTGCCAGGATTTCAGGTATTAGTTTGGAAGTATTTGGCTGTGATCTGAGTGATGGCATCCACTTAAGAGTGCTCTCTTGCTGCAAAGCACTTACTGCTTTTATGGGGTTTGGGATGAGGTATGTCTAGATCTCTTGCAGAACACAAGGATGAAACATGGAAACTTTTGGAATTTCACCAGTTCTCAGTCTTCCTCCCTTGTGTCATGCCCTTCCCAATCCAGTGAATGTTTTCACTATGGGTATAGGCACTGTTAGTAAAAAAAGTGATTGAAAAATTATCTAGAATAAACTTGTAATTTGGGCAGATGCTAATTTTTGTTAACATTTTGAAGCTGCCTACTTACTAGAATGCAGGTTTTGGTATCTTCACTTTTTTCTTTCAGTAGCCTCTGCTTGATTTTAAGATGATCCAAAATTCTTCAAAACACAGCAAAATTATGTAGCTTGGTAAAACATTTTCCAGGGAAGTTTTCATATACTTCTCCAGGCCAGGGATTTCTTCCTCTTTGTGAGAATGTAGCACTAGGTTCCTACAGTTTATACCTCTGTGCCTGGTAATGCTCCTGGATGTCTCTGGACACCATTTTCTCCCCTATTTTTTCTCTAAAACTTGGTGGAAAGGAATTGCTGTATTTGGATTTTTCTGAGTGTGCATAGAGTGAATGTGATAAAAGATTGTGGAGACAGGGCAGCAGTAAATTCTCCCTCACAGAGCTTTCCCACTTTTTTATGGATCTCTGGGGTGCCTAAGGCCTATTTCCGACATTCCTTCTTTTGCCTTTCCGCTGACCTTAGCACTGCTCACACTGACTCAGTTATCCCCTGAAGTCAAGTAAGACAGCATCTCTGGTGCCTGCGGTACATATAGAAATCTGAAGTGCACAGCTTTTCCACACCTACAAAATTAGGTGTTAGCCCCTTTGCATCCCTGTGAGGAGCCAATGCTGAAAGGAGGATGGAGACTTCGCCACATTATCACCTGTCTGGCCACTTAGCTAAAATCCAGTCCAAGTTCTGCTGAGGCAGAAACTTGGCCATCGCAGCAGCAGATGTCGTTATGCTGAATTTCTGCATAAAATGTCACTGTGTGTTGGCACAGCAAAAAGCATGTTGTGTCTTGTAGACCCGCCAGCAAGGACAATATTTCTGTCTGGGTACTGTGCAATTCAAAAGCAAGCTCATGTTTTATGTCTGTGGTACCTGGGTCACTTGTCTGCCTCCTCTCAAGCCAATCTGTCGGTCTGGCAGAGCTACCTCTGAGGTTAAGCTGCTCTTGGAGAGATTCAGAGCCAAGTGACGACTTAAATGGACAGCCCACAGAGGGCTCTTTCTATAAGACTGTCTTCTGTTGATGCTGCACACTAACATCTGCTGAGGCTTGTGTTCCCAACCTGCCACCCTCTCCTTTCCAGCATTTCTCTGCATTTAACGTGACAGATAGGACACTCATTTTGTCATCTGAGGGGATTTTGTGGGGAGCTGTGCCTTTGGTGCCAGCACAGGGAGGTCCTCTGTCCTGGTTTGGGTGAGAACAGAACTAATTCTGTTCAGTGGTTTTACTTTTCAGCTCNAACTGTGACATCCTCCTATGCTAGGTAAAAGGCTCAGTTTCACAGAGCATACCTGTTGGGAAGGGGACTCCTCTGTAGAGGAATTTCACCTTGTGTGAAATGCAGAGCAAGCCACAGCTGTCTCTTCCATCACTCAACTCTCTCTTGCAGTAAAGTCTTTTCCTACTAAATGCTGTTTTGTTCTCAGAGCAACCTTAGATATATTGGAAGAGATATATTGCACCCAAAGTGCAAAAGTTTCCGCATTGCACACCTGCTAATCTCAGGAAATTCATCTGTCTGTGCTGAGCAGCACTGAAGCAGCAAAACACAGGTAAGTCAGGAGGTCTGGTCTCTCTCTAGCTTTTCATGTTGTGCCAATGCCACTCCCAGCAGGTGCCCTGACCATCTCCAGCCCGCCAGGATGGCAGTCTGCACTCATTGCTGTATTAGATCCTGAAAACAAATCCAAAAGTAGAGTGTAAATTTGCTGGGACAAAAAGTGAAAATTGCATCCCTTTTGGGAGCAAAAGAACATCAGCAACCCCTTCCTGAGCAGTGAGTGTCTGATGAAGGCTAAACTGGTCCCCTTGTTTTATTCTTTCTTTTTACCTTTTAGATGCCTAAATGTAGACCAACCAATAAGCCTTGTTTCTTTCTCCACTCTTGGGAAAAAAACCCAAACCAGTCTCTGCTCAATGATGGTAAGTTGTCCCCTAGCACTGTCCCTTAGTTCAGACTTCTTATTTGGCATTTTTGGATGGCCATGTGCAATCCCATCCTTCCCATCTGCTGCACTTGTTGGACTCATCATTGTTTCTAGGCCTGTGAAAGGTGAGACTCAGCCAAGTGAAAATACACTGTGGACAGTGAGAACCACTGCAAGAAGTCATCTTCTGTATGTTGATTTATTTTTTTCTCTCACAGTACAACTTATACACTTCCTTTCTGCTGCTTCCTAAAGAAGACAGATGCATCGTTTCTAACTTTGGAAACTTTAGGAAATGTGGTTTTGTTTTGCTTGGAGGTAACTAAAAATTGCTACATTAATTTTAAGTCCATTGAATAATAACTGCCTGGAGGTTTGTTACTTGTGTAGCAGGTTGGTGCCTGATGTGGTTTTAAAAACGACCAATGTGTAAAACCCTGAGAGCAAGAATTTATAGGGCAGAGATAGGAAAATTTTTATTAAGAAGAAAATGAGCTCACCTTTCAATTTTATTTTTTTTTCTCCTTAATGTTATCTGGGACCAAAAATGTCTTGTCCTGAATATTGGCATTCTCTTAACAACAATTTCAAGGGCAAATATCTCCTGAAGTGCTGAATAACAGATCTTGTATCCTTCATTCGGAGGAAATCATGTGCAGTGTCGTGAAATTCTCTCTTGTTCCACCATCTACTAACCTGGAATATCGTTTTCCAGACAAAATACCTTTGAATCCTACAGTCAAGGTGCAAAACACTACAAAATGTGCATTCCTCGTGGTGGGGTTTGGACCCTTCTCTTCAGGGGTGCTCAGTGGATCTTTCAGGGACATTTGGTTGGCCAGGAGTGCCTTAGTGCTGGTTAGTGCCTTAGGTAGAGAGAAAGCCCAAACCCATCGCCTGACCAAGCCTCTATGAAATTGTGCCCCGTTATGCTTCGAACAACTGGGCTCTGCGGGGTGCCCAAAGAGCCTTTTCCATAGCAACTTTTCTTCTGTAGTGTTACCTATTATAAAGTGATTTATCTGGATGATGCATGAGGCTGAAGTTTGGAAAGAAATATATAGGAGTAGCTGCTGGGAAATTTCAAGCTTAGATAGAAAAAGCTTTCTTCTTTTTTTTTTTTTTTTTATCTCAGTTGCTATAAAAGAGATCTGATCTTATGAGGTAAGGGATAATTGCTTTTGAAGCAGAAAGGAAAACTAATATGAAAATAACTAAGGAATGAAGAACACACTCAAAAATCCCACAACTCCAACAGTATGTTCATGAGAATGTTATGCATGTTCATACAGACGCTACAAAAACTGATGGTTTGTTCTGGGGTAAAAACACAAGTCAACTGAAATGCTGTGAGACAGGGGCTTCAGTTGCTATATTTTGAAATCTAGGCCTGTGACTCTCTTGGTAACCAATACATGTACATCCCTGGGGTTTAAGGGGAAGACTCTCTGCTAAGCAAAGTGTTCTCTCATGTTTCATCCCTGCAGCCCTTGGTAGCTGTGGCTCTAGATGGTCTATGGGACTCTGACATTCTGCAATTGTTCCCAGTTAAGTGGCCTGATATTTACTTAAGTTCCTTGATCCTTAAAAAAAAAAAAAAAATCAACAGCAATTTAGATGTTTATGGCACACTTTATACACTTAAGGCTTCTTATATAGCTTATACACTTATACAGCTTCTATGCCATTTTTGGAAATAACCAGCACCAAATTGTAGACAGCAAATCACGGTATTGGCATTTAATTTTAACTCCTGTGAGAGTCTCTTGCAATTCTGACAGTAATGAATGGTATCCTGGCTACTTAAAATAAGTGTATCTAGGATCCATGTCCTTTCCAAATAAAAGTTGGGGGAATAATGTGTGATAAAATGTGTGATAAAAGCATGAGAAGCAGAAACTAGCACCATGTCTTGGGAGTAGCACAATCTACACACTCTACAATCAAAAAAATCCCGATTGCTCTCATAGATCTGATGAAATGGGATTTGTCTTTTTGATGTTTGGGGGAGGGAATTTTTGTTGGATGGTGCTGCTGTTGGTCCCAAAGGCAATGATGGCTGTATGCCATTCAAACTGGGCTACACAGCAGCATTTGCAAACATGGGAATTTGCCGGGGTACCACCGGCAGAGGTAACCGCCCTGTACCATCTGCAGCACCACTTGCAGAGCTTTGACTGCTTCGGCTGTGCTCATGAACCCTTTTTCACTTGCTTGCAGGAAGTCCTGTTTGAGGGGGCAGTTGCCAAGGGCTGCACAGCTCCAGGGATGTGATATCTCACCATGGACTCCAAGGCGTTGCTAGTGTTTGGATGAGAAACCATCAAAAGAAGTTGGCAGTAAAGGGTAAGGATACAAGAGTATAGGTGAATTCTGTCCTTCAGCCCAACTGAAAGCAGGGCCTTGGACTGCTGCCTTTCCCTGCTGCCAGATGTAACTTGGATAAGAATTCAAACTAGGTTCTTGATGTTTTGTAATCGCATAACATCTCACAATGGTTTCTGAAAGTGTGTAGCTGCTAACCCCAGTGTCCTGGCCACTTTCCAGCTCATGTAATTACCATCTGTCTTTCTTGCCCCTTCCCTCTCCACCCCCCATAGTTTCAATTAGATAAGTCATTCTTTACTTCACTCCAGAATAATGCGTGTGCTCGTGTTCTTCCCCACAGAGAAAACCTCCAACACCTAATATATTTTTTTTTTTAATCTAGACATCATTTGTTTTACATTTTAGTTTTATTATCTAATTAGTATTATCATGTCAGTGTACCTGATGCAACGTGTCTAGTTCTGGGGCCTGAGGCTTTATAGGTAGTGCAGCATACAGTTAATTTATTAACTTTCTGAACTCTGCACCAAATCAATTATTTAGACTTGTACCAGGCTTCTCAGTAGTGATTTTTGTCAGGAGGATGTTGGTTAACTCATTTGTACATGGTAATACAAACATCAGAAGTTAGAGTCCTTAATGACTCATTTCTGGCCACTGTGTGGTTTTTGCACAGCATTTTAAAGAGCACTGTGAGGATGCTGAAACAGCATTTCTGCAGCTTAAGCTAATGGTGAGCAAAAGTGCATGGCATTGCCTGAACTGGTGTTTTGAAGGCAGTTTGGGAGATGGCGAATATTTCAGAGTGGCTGAGCGGTGCCTGGCACAGTGAGATGAGACTAAGAGAAGCTGACCTTCATTCAGCTCCAGCCGCGCATGTGGCAGACTCAGCCGGGGCGCTGGAGTGGGATATTCTGAAGACTTCAAATGGCTTCACTAATTTTTCCTGATATGCCTTGTCAGTGCCCCTGTAAAACAGCCTGAGCTCAGAGGCTCTCTGGGTGTGACTGGCTGGGCATGACAGCGAAGGCATTTCTAGTGCTTTTTAATCTCAAATGGCTTTTTTTCACTTCAGCAATAAAAGCAATGCCTCTACCTTCCAGTGTGAGCTGGGAGCAGATGGACAATGAATTTTCACAAGACAGTCTGTTGCCGGAGCAGCAATTCTCGTTGACAGAGAAGTTAATAAGCATTAGGAGGATTTTCCACAATTGACATCTCCAGCCCACTGCCTTAATACTGGTTGTAACTCAGCTCAGGACCTTACAGAATCTTGTATTTCCTGATCTGTCATTTGAATTTGTGGGATGGAATCAAATCCAGTCTAGTTCAGATGTGAAAAAACTTTACTTTCTCTACTTAGCTGGGATTAGCCTGGGACTGTAAAATTTTTGAAGGAGCCTGTGCAGCTACAGTATGGTAATGGTATGGTACTTAGGTTTGCTGCACAGAATAGACAGAAGGTGTGATATAAATAAGAAATTACTACACACGATAATGGAAGAAAATAAACTGAGAAAAATAAATTATCCTCAGAATCCCATAAGAATACACTGTTTGCTTAAGGATGAAATTTTAATTAAACTCCAGGGGTGAAATGCATCCCTGGGGAGGGGGCCAGCACATGGCTTATGATTCAGAGTTGCATGTTAACCTGTTTCTTCTAGTTCACACTCAGATCTATAGGATGAGTTTTGATTCTCTGGTCATTGGGGAGCAAACCATCACCCCATGCTGTGGGTAATGGGAAGATGGTCTTTTAGGGCTTTGAGTGATTTTATTCCCTTTGCTGCCTCTGTTCTGCTTCTTCTCAGAATGCAAACCCCAAAAGATCTGTTCATTAGCTACTTGCTGTTGATGATCTTTCTCCTTTCAGTTGCTCAGGAATGCTGATGAGCTCCAGTCCCACATTCTGGAATTTTGTGAGTTGGTAACAGCCCTGTGGGTGACACTGAGCATCGTGAGATTGGAAGGAAGAGATGCAGAGGCAACACATCTCTCTCTGAGCTCCACAGAGGAATGGAGCAAGCGACCTACCTGTCCCAAGGCAGCTATAAAGAGTGTGTGTCAGTCTGGGGATCAATCTCTGACTGTAAAAAAGGTAGGAGAAAACACAGTATTTACCCTGTAGAAAGCAGCATGTGTTTTGTGTTGCAAAGTACTCTTTGTTTTGATGAGAGCCCCTGGAAACACTGGAATAAGACCATCAGGAGGCTGTGTCTGCTTCCTGCCTTGCTTTCTGCAGTCTGCTGCAGGTGTAATGAAAGCAAATGTGGCCAACTGGGCATCTTTCCACTCATGGGGGTACTGTGCAGGCTGTGATACTCATTAATTTGTAAAAATTAGCATAGGGCAAATCTTGATTTATTCCAAAACCAGCTATGGAAAATATGTTCTTAGTCAGATCTGCTTCCTTTGGTTTTTCAGAGAAGCGTCGTACCGAGCCTGATGAACACAACTCTTGAGGGTTTAGTGTAGGTGGAAGGATGTTATTCTGCTTCAGAAGTGGTTAGATAAGTAATGTACTTGGGAGAAGTCAGGTCTTTAATAGCTCTGAGAAGTCTTATGGTAAGGCAGATTATACCAGGGAGCTGGTATACAGTACCAGTAGAACTGCATTGGTGAAAAATTCACACTTGGAAATTGAAGCAGTATCAGTGAGAATTTGAGGGTGAAGAGAACAGGCATGTGCCAGAGAACAAAATCTTTCTGACTAGCAATTATTCAGTGTAAAGACCAAAACCAGACCTTGAAATCCTGCTGATCAACTACAGCATTAGTTACAATAAGCTTTGTGCAGTGTTAAAGTATCCTGAAAACACCCTTAAAGTGAGTGATTAGGTTTTTTGTGGCACTTGAATGTTTTCCTGACTCCTATTACCCTAGGCTTTTGCAGGAAAAATGGCATTTATGTAAGTGCAAATAAAGTGTACATATGTGAGTACAGTGACTGGACACTGCAGATCCAGGAACTCTGGGCTCAGTTCTTCCTGTACAACCTGCATGGACAGAGTCTGCAGATGAAGGGAGAGCTTTGAATCCCTGGACAGACAAACTGATCCATAAACTACATGTCCAATATGCTTAATACAGGTGTGAGCAAGCTTATTAAACCTACACTAGTCTGAGCTGTAAATATCACTGCGTTGTACAAATCCACATCCAGTTCTCTTTCAGTAAAACCGCACTGTAAATATGAGCAAAAATCCATGTCTATTACTGACAGCTGATTTAATTTTTCATACCAAGAATTTCAGTAAAAAGAAAAAAAATTACCAGGGCACTTTCTGTGCTTGGGGAGGGGGGGAATTTCGCAGTGCAGCATGTGTGTGAACAAGTGCAGAGTTTGGCATTTCAGAGAAGCAGCAAGGCATGTTATAGAAACTTGGAGCCAGGAGTGTTTCCCATCCTCATAAGTCTGGGAACAGATCAGTGAGTTTATATGAACATTCAACAATACCACTGCATCTTTCTGAAGTAACTGGGCAATTCACAGAATGAAAGAAGCTGTCGAGTGTGTTAATGTTAATTTCTGTAAGAGGAGTGTCTGTCTGGTATTGAGGTGTTCTGTGGAGACTGGGCAGTCTGCACAACAGTTTCTTGCCTTTTTTTTTTT
>VWZY01010499.1:442360-485125 GCA_013399075.1 Chloroceryle aenea
TGTAATTCACTTCCTTTTAAGATTGCAAGTAAGCAGACTTCAAAATGAAAGCAGAAAGGAAAATGTTCTGTTTTCTGTTTTCATTGCTTTGTCACTATTGAATAGAGCAGTCTTAGATTGGGTCTCTTCTTTTTGGCAGAGGACTTTTTCAAAGGAGGCCTGAAGCTTTTGTGCTCCAGTGATTGCAATATGGAAGGAGCAGGAAATGTTTTTATACTTATTACTCATGTTTTCCAGTGCTTAGTGACTTGTATTTATTGTATTGTGAGCCCTACACCATCTTCCTTTTCCCCCTGCCTTTGCTGGTGAACTGCAAATAGTCGTACTCATAAGGGGACAAGAAAGAATGGGAAGTGTTTGTGCTCAAGGCTTCCCAAAAGGTAAAAAAAACACAAGCCCCATGTCTATGCTGTATTGGTCAAAACACTACAAGCTGCACCTCTGAGCATGATGTGGGGAGCTGAGCATCCTTATGCAAATAAAAGCTGCCAGGTTTGCCAAGCTTGTGATGGGAGGAGGGTCTACATTATTTTCTTGCTCTGTAGGAAGTTGTGTGATTCAAAAGTGTCCAAGCTCCTTTGGACTAAGAGTTGCCATGGATGACTGGAGGGAAGAGCATAGAATAGCAAACATGAAGGGTAATGAGACTTGCACTGGAGAGAGGCCTCAGGACTTCTGTGGTGTGGCCAACAGAGAATTCAGAAAACTTTCAGCAACATCTCTGTGTTGCTTCAGTCATGCTCAATATTATAATAGAACAGGAGTAATCTCAGGACAACTGTGGGGATCTCTGTAGTATTCCATGACTTTCCAATGCATGGGGTCAGGTTGTAAAAACTGGATGTGAATTCTGAGCCTGAGGAAAATTACTGTGCTGGAGGCCAAATGTTGGAGGTCTATTAAATAAAAAAAAAAAAGATGTAGTTCTCAAACTGAGTGTGGAAGGCAATGTTCCGGAACATTTGTTCCTTTTCTTTCACAAAATAGTCAGTGCCCCTGTGAGTCCAAAAGATAGACATGAGTTTGTATAATGTTGGCAGGGCAGCAAGGCTCGTGCTGTGATCTAGTACAGCAACCTCTGGTCCTACTCAGAACAAGAGTGTATGGGAACAGCTCTTTCAGCCTGAATTCATGCCTCTAACCCTTGTACCATTCTTCCTCTCTTATCTTTATCTTGATACTTACCCTGCATCAAATTATATTTCCCTCAGTTTGATGCTTGGATGGACAAGTTTGGGGAGTACAATAGCAACATGGTGACATCTTTGATTCCTCTTAAGCTCTCCTCTTACAGTATCCAATGCAAAATGTCTGCAACATAGGTAGAGTAGGGTGAAAGGTTGGACACGATGATCCCATGGGTCTTTTCCAACCTAGATGATTCTGATTCTATAGGTGTGGCAAGCACAGCAATAACACAATCATTGTCAGTGGAAACATAGATCCAGAAAGAATAATGTTCATTACACCATTGGGGAAATTAAATCAAATTAAACCCTGTTTCATTTGTTGGAGTAGGAGATTATTCCTCATTTTGCCAGCAAATTCTTTATTTGCCTCAGTAAGAAATTCATTCAAAGTATAAATTCTGAATGGCTCCAAAAATAACATTCATTTAAGCTGTGCCAAATACTTTGTCACTTCTTCCTTGTCATTCAGAAGTGAATCCCTTTATTCTATAACATAGTTAACAGCTTTTGCAGTTCATAAATTGAGGGGGGGTTGCTGCTTTGTTATAACAAGAGTTTAACTTTGTGTTTAAGTGTTCACTTTGGCATCTCCAAAAAGTTAGTCAGTTAGCTCAGGAGAATGTGGTGTTTATTTCTTTCAACCTGAGTTAGCCCAAGTGGAAGGAAATATCTGCTTTCCATGGCAGTGGCATCACAGTGGGAAGCCCAAGATAATGAAAACAGTGAAGCACTGTAGGGGAGGATGTGATGCAGCCTCTCCCAATATGACCTGAGCCTTTGTATTTCGGGTCACGTGTTGTTGATACTTGCATTGACTTTCAAGCATCAGAAGGAGAGGTGAGAAGTGGTCTCCCCATGCAGCATGGTGCTTGGTGTGGCAGGGAAGCACCCTGCTGTGACGTCTGCTGATCTAACCAGAGCTGCACAGGAAGGAAGGAAGCAAGCAAGCTCAGGCCATGCTTCTCATGGATGCTCCCGCTCACACTGCATGCAAAGTTAAAAAAAATGTATTTATGAACTGTGTATGGGCTGATTTTGGCTAGTGGAGACCAGACTGCACACATGGGTGTGGAACACAAAGGATGTTCAGGTGATTATTTCTGAAGTTACATTCCCTCCAGTGCAGAGCAGAAAAGCTGGAAGAAACGCATCATGGGGCTGTGGTCCTTCTCCAGCCTCCACTATCTTCTCATACCAAAGAAGGAGCAGTATTACTCGTAAAACCATGTTGTAGTTTGACTTTCTATCTAATCATTCATCTGCAGGCACAGGGACAAAGGAAATGACTGTGTAGAGAAGGCTTAATTTAGCAGTCATATTTAAAACAACAAAAAAAATAATTCTATTTTATTTAGTTAAATTAGCGTTCTGCTTCCTTGCCTCTAGCTCCCCAGTTCCCTGGCTATTAGGCAGTTGTGGACTGGTTTTTTTAGGGTTTTTTTAATGTTTTTTTTGAGTTGTTTTTTACCTTCCTCACTAACTGGGTCATTGTTTGAGCAAGCAGGAATTAGAGTGGGACATATGGCACCTCCTGCTGCTAGTGCTTTGCTCCTTGAAAGGCTTCCTAGCCACTAAGACTGTTTTGGGCAAGATTTGAGGAGACAGTCAGGTTTATCTACTTTGCTGAAGTCCATAGGGAGTTAACTATTTTATTTTGGTTGTTCTTCCCACTTGCTCCTATAAGCAGCACCTCATCCCATCCACCACTGACAGGAAGGATAAGATCCTTTTTTCTTAAAGTCTTCATAGTCTTCAGGTTCTTCTGCCATTTCTGCATCTGCTTTCTAGCTCATGTGGCCAGCTCTGTGCCCTTCTGTCTATCCTTTCCCCTTCTTATGAGAGTAAGGGGTCAGTACGGGACTATACTGTCTAGTTAGGAGAGGATGCCAGCCTGGGGAGGAGAAGAGGCAGCAAAGAGAATATTAAAGGAAGAGGCTGGAAATTACTGTGGCCCCTTGGTCCTGTAAGCATGACCTAGGTCTGTCAGAGATCCTGGTCCTGGAAAGGAGGTCAGGCTCTTGATGTGATCATCACTGACTCCCTCCCACAGCTTACATGTATTCCTTTAAAAAAATTATACCTACAAAATAAATACTAAGTTACTACTTTTAGCATACTAAAATTTTTCCAAACAAGCCTGTGTATCTAAAATCTTAGTGAACATCATTATGATCAAGCCACAATAAAAAAAAAACCACTTGTTCTTTGGAAAAAAAATAATTCAAATGGAATCAAATGAAAATGAGAAATTCTTACATGGGAATCTCAGGAGATTCTCAGCAGGTGCCAACTGGCTTTGCTTGAGTTGTACTCAACAGAGTGACTCTGGCTTCAATCTAAGTGAGAATCTAGCTATTGTATCCAGTTATACGCAAAATACTCACCCATTTGTGGCTCTCTTCAAGAGCCCTGCCAAAGACCCCAGGCAGACTGAAAGTCCAGAAGCAGCTACGATTAGTCAGGAAATGAATGGCAGTATCTCCCAAATTTGTGGGAGCAGTAAGTAGTCAGAAACAAAAGAATTTTTAATAATTACCAGTGGTGGCTGACTTGGTTATTTTTTTCCTTACTTAAAAATGGCATCTGAAGATTCTAAAATGCAGAGAGGCATCTGTTGTTGGGGGAAATGTGTTTAAAAATATGGTGTTTTCTTTGCAATGAGCCAGTGTTTTAATGTAAGAGTGTTGAGTCTTTATGTTACTTGCTTATGGAACATTGAAGAAAAGAGTAGTTTATCAGGTCTACTATGTTAAGAGTACGACAGCAGCACTGTGAAGGGAGGACTTGCTCAGATGAATAACCATGTAAAAAAATATTAATTCTAGTGGATTTCCTGTATGTGCCATATGGCTGCAGGAATATTCAACAAGTGATTCACCTGGTCATCCTTATCCCGAATGCCTGCAGAAGAACAACAAGCTATTGGCGAAATGTAGCTTTGTATTTAAAAGAGAACAAGATTTTCCCCAAAGAAGCAAAACCATCTGAGGATATGGCAGGCAATTTACACACTATTTTTTTTATAAATCTTAAAAGCACATATCCATCTAATTCCTGGTAGACTTTGTTTTCCCTAGAACTCTTTCTAATTAGCATAATGACTGTCTTTTTCCACTCCTTAAATTGCAGAAATCACCCACCTTATGATTTCTGTCAATAACTTAGTGCAGAAGCATTCCTGGCAATTTCAGCTTCTTGCTGCTAGAACTACTTTAAAAACATTTTATATATACATATACATATATGTTAAAACCCCCAAACCTATGTGTGTATATATCCTGCATAATTTGTAACCTAACTTCTCACTTTCTTCTACACTAATGTCTTGTGAATGGAGAGCAAGGACCTGAAAGGGCAGGCTGATGATGTCTGAAGTTGTATGATACTGTCCCTTACCCGTCCTCCAGCTACCACACCTTTGCTTCAAGTCTGGTATTGTAAAAACATGGAACAATGAAAGCTCTCTTTGTTTTCAGTCAGTTTCCGTGAGTTTTCACTGTGTTCTGGGTTATAGCTGCAGACTGATTCCCTCATTGCTTATAGACCTGGGACCCTTTTTCTTTCTAGTAAATTAACAGGAGATGTGGAAAAATCCTAAGTGCAGACAAACTTCTGCTATGTCCAGTACCAGTTACCTGTTCAGGCTGTGCTGTGTCAGTCTTACTGAACTCCTCTGTAAGCTCTTGTTCTGGCACAGCATCCACTTAATCTTTGTCCTATTGATTTAATCTAAAAATACATGTAGGTTCCTATCACTGTAAACCTGTGAAGAAATTGATGCAAAAAGACCCGTTTCTGAAGACTGCAGCAGAAATGCTGTTTAAGTTGAATCCAAAACACAAAGTCCAATTTTAGTGAAACTGTAAATTGAAAAGCCAGGCAGTCCATCTGGAGGAGGCTGCATGATGCATTCATTTCCCATTTCAACAGCTTTCTCCACCTGCTAATGATGCATTTGTCTGTTAGAGGCTGCCCTGCTGATTGCACTGCTCCCAGGAGAGGGCAGTTCAGCTCTTTTTGATTGTGAGCTGCATCGAGCTGCCGATGCAGTAATTGTCAGCAAGTTTCAGGGTAATTATAACTAAGCCAGTAAGCGAATCATGGTTTTGCATCCAGATGGCTGTTCAGAAGTGAAGGGTAGACAGAAAGGGGCTGTTACTTTGGAGGGAAGGAAGGTACGTCCCCAGCTGGAGCACAGCATTCATAATTTCTAGTAGGTTGTTAGTTTTGTGATCTTTTGTGCTGTAGCAAAACTGCATGACTTCTGACTTCCCTCTGCCTTTAAAAACAATGTTCTCAGGCACTTTCATAGTTCCTTGTGATGTCTGTCCTGCCAGGCCCAAGGAAGCCATTAATCTCACCTAAAGCAGTTTCATAAGGAAGAACATCTGGATGAATAATGGGCTTGTGGTCTCTAGGAAAAGGTGAAGGCCACTTCTGGAGGCAGCTGTTTAGGTGGCTGTGATTATTGTAGCTGCTGCAGAGATCACAGGAAAAAGATGCTACCTGTGATTGTAATTTTTTTTTAATTTGCTCACTTTTTTTTTTTTAAGTAAAAACTGGGGCCCTGGTTACTTCAGGGGCCAAAATTTGAATAGACCATCCAACCTCAGTTTTTAGATGACTAGAGGAACAGTAATTGCCCTTAGAAAATGCTGAATACTAAAATAGCCCAGAACAGAGAAATGTTTGGCAAGATCTTGCTGCAATTCTTGAAAGCCCTTCATCTTCATTTTCCACTTGGTATTTCCTTTAATGCAAGATGGAGGTTTCCTTAGACCAAACCAGTGATTTAACACACGGTTCTGAGGAAAAGTTACTTTGTCTTAGGAAAAAACAGGGGGTTTCAATCTGTTAACTGTCAAAAGAGTGATGACAGTATCTTAAGAAATGTAGTTTGTGTTTCAATTCATACTTGACTACAAAAAGTTCTCTGAGCACTGACAAATGGTGTTAAGGACGTTTGACTCATGGTTGTCTTCTGCTGTGGACTTCAGTCTGAGTTAGCGAATAGTACACCAGTTTCACTCTGAGACAAAACATGAATAACACTGAGGAAGAAAAGTTTTTTCAAACTGTAAATAGTGTTGCTGTTGTTAAAGCATTTTTCTTTTTCTTCTTTTCTCCACAATGCTAGGTAGCATCAATTATTGCCATGTGTACCTTTTTTATTGCTGGAAAAAAGGGTCAGTTTCATCTGAATTGTAACAAATGCTACTTTTCATTAAGATAAAAAAACAAAATGGAAATTAATTTGGATCAAATCTTTGATTGAGTCTAGAAAAAAAAAGTCATTCCCATTTTTAAAGGTATCTCTAACATCAGGGCAGGAAGGGAAACTAAGAGCTGGATTTATACAGAGCTGTGTGGGAGAGAAGTGGGAGGCAGTGCAGACACCCCTCTTCCTCAGACATCGTACTTCAGGGGGGTGGCTTTTGCTGAAGATGTGACAAAATCCTACCTAAAATTACCTCAGCAGCCTATGTTCAAGCCACCATAGTAGAGGCTGTAGGGTTGATCTCAGACTTTTATTAGTACTTTTCCATTTTGTCTAAAGAACTTAAATATTTATGAGCGCAGAACTGATACCTTGGTGTCCCACCTATTAAGAAGATGCTCTAATCAGGCCAGGGAGACTTCCTTTTCATTGCCAGCTCAGCAGCTCTTAGCATCTCTTACAAACTGGATGAGCTCCAGGCAGAGAGGCTGAGCCTTTCGGGCCACCTTGGAAGACAGGCCCTGAAGCTTTGTTTTCCAACTTCCCTGGGCTATGGAGCAGCAGCCCTAAAACATTTACTTCTTGGGGCTTCTCTAAAGACGTTTCATGTTCATCAGGAGGGTGTGCTTAGTGGCTTGAACAGCACAATCTCAGGACATACTTTTGTTCCATAACGAAAGCACCTTCCACAAAAGGGAAGACTTCTTTCAAACCCTTGCTGTGAATTGGGCAGAGAATTAATATTTGGGTTTTCTGTATTCTGTGTAAATGACCCCCTTATGTCGGGTAGAAGGTGTTTGTTGTCCTCTTCCATTCTGTGAGTCTACATGGAAAAGAAAATCATTCTGGTGGAAACTATGGGAGAACTTGGGCCACTTTTAAAAAAACAGCACATAACCTCCTGCCCTGGAATGGATTTTCTCAGCATTAGGAAGCAATGTTTCCCTGGTTTGACTAGCTGACATTTTGGGTAAGTGTTGAGTCATCGTATTCCCAAGCTTCTGCGTCTGCCATTCCTATTTCTAGGTAACCCTTTAGAACCATGTTAGCAGGACTAAACATTTAGCTTTCCTTTGCATTGCCTGCAAACATCAGTATGTGATATTGGCCTAACTTTAATTTAGTGGCAGAAAACAGAGCAAGTCCTGGATAACCTTAGGTAGCTGAGCTCTTTTAGAAACAGAGGGAATTTTATTTTTTTTTTTTAAATTAAATTATCTTTGACTGGGGGGTTGTGTGGGGTGTGTACAGGGTGGGGTGCATGCTTGGACCAGGCTCTCAGTTCTGCTTGAGCTGCCTTATGCTGATTTGGAAGCAGAAGTCAGCTGCATGCACAAGTGGGACATGCAGGTGGCAGGAGGCAATCACAGGAGTTCCTGCTTGTTGAAACAAGTCTTAGATTACAAGCAGAAAGTGAGGAATCTATTCAGATATTTCTATCTGACATCATCCAGCTGTCTGAGGACCTGAATTCTTTACAAACCTTCATAGGTGCTGCTGTGCAGCCCCAACAACCACAACTGCAGTTACACCCATTGCTGTCTTTGTGATCACAAAGGGAATCTGCATTAGTGCTGACAGTAGAACACTGGTAGCCTGGTGCAGTGTCGTGTTATAGGTATTAAGTGACAGATGAACTGGACAATAAACTTATTAAGAGATTTAAATTGTTCCAGTCCCATCCAGATAAACCCCCAGAAATTTATTATTATAATTTTGTTCTTAAAATAGTAAATCCCGCCAAATACAGAAACATCTTCGGCAGCTAAGACTTCAGACTCTTCCCCAGGGCCATGTAACTCTTAGTTACTTTACACGACTTAAATTACTCCAGTTAATATATCTTTGTCCTCTAACCTTTGCCAGAAAGGTGAAAATCATTTGCTAGCAAATGATAAACTCGTTTCCTACCCAAGGGCTCTCAGGAGTGTAATAATTTCTTCAATTTACAAATATATTTCTGACCAGCACGGGCAAACCTTGTAAAGAATTTTACTTTTTACCACTTTCTGAGCTCCATGTACGAATCAACTTCTATGGGGACTGCTCCTGAGCTGAAAAGAGTAACTTCTGCTGCTATTTAAAATTAAATAAGTAGATAAATTCAGTACAGTTGATGCGTTTCCATCTCCTTCCCTTCAGATATGCTATGGGCCCTGTCAAATTATACCATGTGAAAGGCCAAGATAAGCAGGTTTCAGCCTGCTTCAGTGACAGGTTTTCTGTGCATAACCTCACAGTTTTGAAGTCCATTATCTTGTAGTTCTGGGTTAGAAACTTCTTTTCTATTGGAGAGAGGACTCCCTGCATACCTCATCAACTGGGCTTTCACTCTCGGGAAGTCTAATCAGCACCAAAACCAACATAGTTTTGAGATCATTTGTGAACATACAATGTAGTTTGTAAGTTGGACATGCAATCCCTAAAGTATCTGGCTTCTTTTATGAAAAATTATGAAGAAGCAATGACAAAACAGAGTAGCACTGCCAGAGCACTTTGATGTGGCCTTGGTGTGAAGAACAGGTTGAGGATGTGAGAGACGGGACTCTGTCCCTGGCGCTGGTCCAGTGGATGCTGCAGAACACTGGAAGTTGTTCTTTCAGTATCTCCTCTTTTGGCCCACAGAGCCTGTCCATGATTTCAGAGGCTGGGGTTAGGATCTTACTTACATGGCTCACCTTTGGGTGTTAGACTTGCAATCCCCCGGGGCAAGTTTTCTGTATTACAAGGAGGTTCAACACTTGCTGCCAGTCTGGACTTTGAGATGCCAAATTTGCCAGTTTCTGCTGGAAATCCTCCTCATGTGTGGAAATCTTGCTATGCCCTTAGGTGTGGGAAGTGTATGATTCTACCTATAAAACTGCTGTGAAATCGCTGCTAAACACACAACTTTATGTTGCCTTTCTCTGTTCAGGACTCATTTATTTTGTTTTGTTCAATAAAAGAATCTTATTTAATCTCCATCTCCTTTCACTTTGTTTTTCTTTGCTACACCACTTTTCTCCTGACTGACTAATCCTTCTGATTGGAGGCTCAACCCTGCCAAGTGCTGCCTTTGGGTAATTGAGTCAGTCACTCTATTTCTTGCAACCTCTGTCCTATTTAAAAAAGGTTGGAGCACTCAGCTGTTGTTTGTACGTGCTTAAGTTTAGCAGAATGCAGTTGTGTCAATGAACAGTTATATGAATACTATGTCTTTTTATTTCCTAAATCACACATTTCTCACTGAGCTGGCACATGGTGATTATCCTCCAATAGCCTTGTTCTGTATTTACTGCTGTTTGCTCCATGGAATCTCTGCTCCTTCACTGCATGTGTCGGATGAATTGGGGAACAAATCCTGGTTGGGCAGTGTGTGGAGCTTGCCTCTGTGAGATCTCTGGATCTGCTTTCAGAGCCTGGGGCTTTTGCAGCAAATTGGGAAACCTCTAGGAAGAGATTCTGTATTCATGGTTACTGATCACAACACTGTGGTAGAGTCCTGTCCACACACCAAATCTGGTCTTAGGCGTTGCCTGTCAACATAAACTCTATGTAGATGTGAAGACAAATGAGAAGGATTTTTTTTTTTTCTGTGTTCTAATTTACAGCAGAGCACACAGTAGCTTTTAGAGGTCTTCTAGGTAGGTGGAAGGAGCCAGAACACCACATATGGAACAAAGGCACTGTATAAGCAGCATTCTTGTTTGATCAGATATAACACAGACAGCATCACAGGTAGTAAAGAAGTTACAGGCTTGAAGTTACAGTCTTTTGCCTGTCCAGAAAAGAGAGGAAATAATAGATCCTCAAATCAATGGTTGGCTATATCATATGAACTATATAACTTGGTAGATACCATTGTTTTGAAATCTTCTGGTGAAAAATGTCCTTTGCTGCATGTTTTCCATGGTCTTTAACTAGCTTCAAAAGGATTTCATTAGGGTTTCTTCCTCATCCTTTTTCTGGGTATGTTGTTTTTATCAAACACTTGAAAACCTTGGATAACTTCTGCCAGAACAGAAGCAGAGCATCTCTGAAACAGTCTGCCTTCAGTCTCCTCTCTAAGCAAGTGTCCCTGCCTGAATTGTACATCACACAGTAAACTCTACTCTGCCAAAAGAGGGAAACTATTACCTGCTTTATTACCTAAAATACATCACTTGTTCATAAGGGAGAATTGTGGCACGCAGTACAGAACAACATTGCCTGTAAAGCCACTAGGGTGGCATAGTGAGCCTGAAGAGTTGTTAACCAGGTATCAAGTGATTGGTCCAAGATGTACTGCTTTTGCTTAAAAATTTCTTGGGAGTTTAAAATATTCCTGTCAGTCTTTTTCTAATGGAATCCAGTTGTGGTACCACTTACAAGCAGGATCTCCTTTGCATTATCTCCTTGTGTTAATTTTCTCTCATGCATCACTCAAATGTTCTTTTGAGCTAACAGGGAGAACTGCTGCTTCTCCCCTTTTGTGGCGAGCACTTCTGGTGGGCAGCCAAAATAATGGATTCTCCTTCCAGTTTAAATTAATAACTGTTTTAATAAAGTAACTGAGCTGTAATTGAACCTGCCACTTATTAGTCCTATGTCATTTCAATTGCTGCTGACATGAAGCAGAGGTATATATTTTATTACAATGAGCTTCCAGCTGGAGAAACTGTCCAGTTCAGAGAACATCTCTACATGTCAATCATATCAGCCCTGAGCATTAATGGTTTATTTTCTGTATGTAAAGGCTTCATTAAAGTTTCCAGAGACAAACTTTCAGACCTAAGGTACATCTTATGGTATTTCAAAGCTTTCTACTCAGTGAAGGCAACACTGTTAGTATCTATTGAAACTTTTATCCATGGTTCTGGGGTGTGCTGTACTAACTACAGAGAAGGGCCACACATATAGTAAAACATGGGCATTATTTAGTAGGCTGTTTGCAATAAAAGAGGAAAAAAAAATTCAAGTGGGCAAAATTATTGATACTCCAGCAGACAACAGGGTGCAGATTGGGCACATCACTGTCTAGGATTAAAATGTTAAATATGTGTAGTTTTTTCTAGGAAAGGCTGCTGATGGATGCACTCTTCTATTTTTAACTTATGAATGTATGTCAAGTTGTTAAGGAAACAATAAAAAATCCCATGCTGAACCAATGAGCATAACCAAGAGGGGATAAACAACTTCAAACTTTTTAAGTTACCTGATGCTGTGACTAGCAAAAATCTGAAGATATTAGGCTGCTTCTAGTAAGAGCTGTTTCAGCTCTTCCAGCCTTTATTGAATTTACAGGGACATTTTGAGGGGGGAGTTATTAGAAATCTCCTTAGCTAACTTTATGGGCACATAGGCAGAAATAATGATCACTAAACATTTCTAAAGCAGTATCAGTGGGAGAAGGAAGGTGAAGCTGACTGAGATGCACAGGTATGTCTGAGGGCAAGTTCTGTGTTAGGAGATCATCCTGACAGTGCCCACCAGCTGAAGCTATGACTATCTAGCATGACTTCCTATCCTGCAATGATTGCTCCAAAACCCATTCTGCTCCATTTGGTATAGGAGTGTCATCATCTCTCTGTCCTGGTTTTAAATTTTCAAAGAACAGACTTTCATTAACTTCAGTATGGCACTTTACTCTTAGCTTTGGAACACTTTGAAGCCCAGCTCTTGGAATAACAGCATTGTGGATGTCGATGCTGGGGCTGTAGGCGATGGATATGGCATGCAAAGCTCAGCATTGCTCTTCCAGGTCCTTTCCCCTTTCAGTGCTAGCATCAGGTTGAGTGCCAAAGCTCAGAGCAGGACTGTGCTTGTGAATGGGGACTCTGCATGTGGAGGGGCTGAACTCAGCATTCCTATGTAGCAAGAAGCTGGTGAAGCCTTTTAATTAGCCTTTGGGCTTTCAGCATTCGCAATGCAGTTTTTATTCTGCATTACACTTCAGAGCTTTTCACCACAACTCTGAGCCTTCGTAATAGTTTTAACACACCCTCCTGGTGATTCTTACAAAAATGCAGGGCCTCTAGAAAAAAACATCCATGTGTGAAACTTGAGAAAAAAAGTTGACAATGGGCACTGCTTTTCTGTGTAAGAATACCTGTCATCTGGTGTGGAGGTCTTGCACTGTCACTTGTTCCCAGTTTGAAACCACTTATTGCTGGGCAGGGAAGAAAGAATATGCAAGAATTCTATGTAATGACCACTTCTAAGATGCTTTTGTAGTGACATTTTGTAGCTGAACTGTTTACCTCCTAGAGACCATTTCTGATGAAAAACCCATGGGAGTGTTAGCTGTAGCTTTTTGCAAATTCCCATCAAAAAGATCCTTCTCTTCCTGTTGTCACCCTTTTTGTTACCTATTCCTCACTCATTTTTCTGGACATAACCTGAATTGTTATTGGAGTGAGGTAAAATACAACCCTAACATCTCTGCTGCAATTTGGAAACTACTTTTGTGTTCAGGGAGCCATTGTTCTCCAATCTCAACATGGAGAGCTCTCGTAAGGATAACGCTATCTCATAAAATTAAAACCCATGCAGTCAATTACTGGGGGTTTTTTGTTAGTAATTAACTATTTTGATTGACATTCTGTCTGGATTTTTGAGGAGGGATTTTGCTCTGAGGAAATCAGTGTACACATTTAATAGCTTGGCACCGAGAAATCCTTGAAATATTAAAAAGATATTTGAATATAGGCTGTAGCATGGCTTGGGGCATCAGAGCGTTTAAACAAGTTTGGTGTTTTGTGGTTAGAAACTCAGAAACGCTCAGCCCATATACATGGAGCTCTGTTAAAAGCAGTTCACAATTATGAATACCAGCTTTTTTGCAATCTGACTTTCAGTCCTTTGTTTCAGACTTAAAATGTAATTTTCCTTAGGTGGAGGGGGCTCTGATAGAGATCTCTCACTGTCAAGCACAGCCTTTGCTGGACTTGGTTGCCAGCAGCAGTGACAGGAATTCTTGTTCAAGCCGTGTCTCTGTACAGGAAGTATATCCTTGTGAAAAATCCTATAAAACCTGGGATTTTTCTAGCATGACGGATGCTGCATAGTTCAGACTATTTTGGATGAAAGTAAAGATCAGGTCCAGACTGCAAGACCTCTCAGAGGGCCCTCTGCTTGTCTTGCCCACCAGCTCTAAAGTATATCTCCTGATAGTCTAGCCACAGTGCTCATCTCTGCTTGTTTTTGTATAAGTGAAAGACAGTAATAGCAAGTTACTGCTATAGGATTTGGCTTTTTTACTGTTTGCCTGACTGCTGCCATTTCCCCTCTCTTGACAACCTGTAGCTACAGGCATTGCAAATAATGCTGAGCATATCATGTCATTTGGAAACTGCAAACGAGGAGTTATGCAATGCCTACACACTCATATGCAAAATCCAAACTGTCCAAGGTAGCTGTCTGTCTGAAAAGTTCCAAAAATTCTGTACTAAAGGAATTAGCCTCTTTTTTTTTTTAATTATTTTTTTTCTTCTAATCAAGTACTTTTAAAGTGCTAAGTGATTCCAGTACCTTAAAAATGCCCAACCAGAAACACCCTCTTAAGACCCCAAATCATTCATCAGAGAAAGTCTTGGACATTACTCCATATTTTCCAAGACACAGCCTAAAATTTTGACAGTGGTTTCATATTGAAATCTTGAAAAGTGCTGTTGTGGGGGCAAGTCATCGTTTAATGAAGACATGTTTTGTAATGAGACTCTCAAAAAGGTGCCTTCCAGATCTGCCAGGTACCTTAAGCATTGAATGCATTGTTTTGTCTTTCACTATTTCGAAGAGGATGTGTAGGAATTATCACTGGGATGTGATAAGTGCCCCTTAAGGAGCAGAGAGCAATCAGAATTTACCTAAGGCATGTATTATGAGATGATGAGAAAAAGTTCAGTTTACTTACTCCCTTGATTTCTTAATGTTACAGAAAGTTTAGAAAACGGACAGAAAGGAATGAAAAGTCTTAAACTGACTCCCCAGAAAATTAGGGTTTTTAAGGTCTGTCAAGATGGGCATTGGGAGTGGAAGCACTTGCTCCTTCTTTAAATGATGATAGTGCTTTCCCAGAAGTGAATAATTGAACTCAGCAGCCAACCTGAATCTGGTCTTCAGATGCACATACGCTTTATCTTGTATAGTCAGGATAGCCTTAACCATTCAAAGAATGATTAGGCTGGAGTAACTGGAGTGTGGGAAGAAAGACCATCTCAAAAGCTTTACTTAGATACAAAACTCAGGGAAGGAACTTCAGTTACCGACACAAAAGCCATCATCCAAAAGTCTGAGTGTAATGCTTCAATGTTTCAGACCAACTTTACAAAGCAGAGAACATAGTCACTGCAATCAAAATGTCAGTGCTTTATACATTCCTGATTGTCTTCAATGTATTGAAACATCAAATCAAACATGCTTACCTTGTTCAGTCTATGAACTCTAATTTTATTTTAAGATACAATGACCTGCAAGTGACATGCAGTGCCTCCTGGTTCACCTGCTTGAAACCCAGCAAAAATACATGCCTTAAGCTCGACGTTGGGTTGTTCAGCAGAGGAAGGAAAGCAACTTTCCAGCTAAGTCTGCATCAGGGGTGAAGGTGGGCACTTACCTTACCGGGACTTTGGTGAGCAATTTTGTGCAGACTTCTGATGGGTGCTCAGGGATTCATAGCTGCTGTATGTGGTCACTGAAGATTTTGGTTATACATGCGTAAAAGGTATAAAATACATAAATATAAAAGTATACATAAACATAATTGTTTGCAATATACAGTAAACATGTAAAAGACTGCATGATGTCATTCTCTAAGGGGAAATGATTACCCTAAACAATGAAAAAATATTTTAGATTATTTTTAAACTGAAGGAAGAAAGTTTTCCTGAGCGATTTCAGCATGCCAAACCCGTAACAAGTGTATATTTAATGCTAAGGAAGGTGTGTATTGAAAAGACTGAATGTCAGCTTCAAATGGAAAACAGCGACTGACGGTGAGTGAGTGGGAGATTGGGCTGTCACATCAAGAGGGAAATCAATGCATAGAAACAAAAATGAAGTAACATTTTATAAGATAGTTGGATAACTTATAATGATGTTCAGCTTTTGAATGCAATGCTTTAGGCAGACTGCTGATGTGTGAGGAGCCCCAGCATAGATCTGCCAAGTCATACATATTTTTAGGTGTTCACACAGATTTCAGTAGATGCAGAGAGAAAGAAGAGGTGAAATAAAAAAAAAAAGAGATTACAGTAAAAAGTGGTAGTGCTCTGACACCATGATCTCTTGGAAACAATGACCAAATGAGAGGAATAGGACCCAAGAACTGTGAATGGTTGCTTCATAGGACAACCACAGTTACATCTGTACTCAGTCACTGCTCTTATATAAAATTAATTCTGGCAGAAATTGAGCAGCTTAAAACAAAATCTGAATTTTAGAGATTTTCTTCATCTTTTTAGTTTGCTTCCCAAGGACCCAATTATCTGGTGCATGAAAACAGATGCACTTATATATATATCAGGATCAGTCAGTATTTTGCAGGTGCTAAGCCCGCTTCTCTTGGCATGATTTTCACCTGCTGGAAAGGAGAGTGGTTTGTGACCTCTCCAAAGGAGAGCTGTGCCAGCATATTGCTCTTAGTTTCTTTTTTTACCAGTTACATGGGCACCCGCATGGAAATTGGCTCATGACTTATTAGCAGAACACAGAAGTGGTTTCTCTCTATGCCCCAGCACTGCTTCAGTCCAGTCAGTCTTTGTAATTGTACAGGGGGATTGAGGGAGGGAGGAGAAGCTGCAGACAGAGCAATGCACCTCCGCTTACAAGCATTTTTGTTGCATAAGAGAATTCCATGTATGAATTTGGGCTCTAACATAGATGTGGGGCAGCTGTCAGAGGTCTGTATTTGGGTTTGAATTCATTTTCACAATTTCTTAAGTCACATAATTATAGAATCATAGAATGCCTTTGGTTGGAAGGGACCTCTAAAGGTCATCTGGACCAACCCCCCTGCAATAAGCAGGGACATCCTCAACTAGATCAGGTTGCTCAGAGTCTCATCAAGCCTGACCTTCAATGTCTTCAGGGCTGGGGCCTCCATCACCATCCTGAGCAACTTGTTCCAGTGTTCCACTACCCTCAGGGTAAAGAACTTCTTCCTAACATCCATTCTAAATCTGCCGTTCTCTAGTTTAAAGCCATTGCCTTTCATCCTATCACTACATGTCCTTGTAATCAGTCATTCCCTAGCTTTCTTGTAGGACCCTTTCAGATACTGGAAGGCTGTTATAAGGTCTCCCTGGAGCCTTCTCTTCTCCACGCTGAACAATTCCAGCTCCCTCAGCCTGTCCTCTTAGGAGAGATGTTCCAGTCCTCTGATCATTTTTGTGGCCCTCCTCTGGACCTGCTCCATCAGGTCCATGTCCTTCCTGTGTAGAGAGCTTCAGAGCTGCATGCTCTGGAATTGTGTCTCACCAGAGCAGAGTGGCTGAAACACTTCTCTTGATCTGCTGTCCACACTTCTTTTGATGTAGCTCAAGATGAGATTGGCCTTGGGTGCTGCAAGTATACATTGTTGGCTCATGTCCAACTTCTCATCCACCAGAACCCCTAAGTCCTTTTCCACAGGGCTGCTTTCTATCACCTCATCCCCCAAGCTGTACTGATAATGAGGATTGTTCTGACCCAGGTGCAGGACCCTGTACTTGGTGTTGTTGAACCTCATGAGGTTAACCTGGTACCACTTCTCCAGCTTGTCCAGGTCCCTCTGGCTGACATCCCATCCCTCTGGTGTATTGACCAAACCATTCAGCTTGGTTTCATCTGCAGGATGGTGCATTCCATCCCGCTGTCTATATCAGTGATGAATAACATAAACAGTACTGGTGCTAGTACAGACCCCTGAGGGACACCANACCATCCTGAGCAACTTGTTCCAGTGTTCCACTACCCTCAGGGTAAAGAACTTCTTCCTAACATCCATTCTAAATCTGCCGTTCTCTAGTTTAAAGCCATTGCCTTTCATCCTATCACTACATGTCCTTGTAATCAGTCATTCCCTAGCTTTCTTGTAGGACCCTTTCAGATACTGGAAGGCTGTTATAAGGTCTCCCTGGAGCCTTCTCTTCTCCACGCTGAACAATTCCAGCTCCCTCAGCCTGTCCTCTTAGGAGAGATGTTCCAGTCCTCTGATCATTTTTGTGGCCCTCCTCTGGACCTGCTCCATCAGGTCCATGTCCTTCCTGTGTAGAGAGCTTCAGAGCTGCATGCTCTGGAATTGTGTCTCACCAGAGCAGAGTGGCTGAAACACTTCTCTTGATCTGCTGTCCACACTTCTTTTGATGTAGCACAGGATGAGATTGGCCTTTGGTGCTGCAAGTATACATTGTTGGCTCATGTCCAACTTCTCATCCACCAGAACCCCTAAGTCCTTTTCCACGGGGCTGCTTTCTANCTGATGTCCATCCGGACTTTGAGCCATTGACCACCACCCTCTGGATGTAACCACCCAGCCTTACCCACTGAATGGTCCACCCATCAAATCCGTATCTCTCCAACCTGGCGAGTAGGATGTTGCGGGGGACTGTGTCAAAGGCCTTGCAGAAGTGTGGATAGATGACATCCATAGCTCTTCCCTTGTCCACTGATGTAGTCACTCTATTGTAGAAAGCCCCTAGGTTGGTCAGGCAGGACTTGCCCTTAGTGAAGCCATGCTGCTGTCTATGATCACTTTTCCATTCTCCACGTGCCTTATCAGAGCTTCTAGGAGAATCTGTTCCGTGATCCTTCTAGGCACAGAGGTGAAGCTGAGAATTTAGTGGTTCCCAGGGTCCTTCTTTCTGCTCTTTTTAAAAATAGCTGTAATGCGTCCTTTCTTCCAGTCACTGAGGACCTCACCTGATTGACATGACTTTTCAAATTTAATGGAGAGTGGTTTAACTACATCAGCCAATTCACCCAGGACTCTAAGATGCATCTCTTCTGGTCTCATAGACATGTATCTTCAGGTTCCACAGGTGATCATGAACCTGATCTTCATTTACAGTGGGAGTGACTTTGTCTCCCTGGTCCCCACCTTGTGGCTTTTTAACTTGAGAGGTGCAGGGGGAGGGGTTGCAGGTGAAGATCAAGGAAAAAGAGTTGTTGAGAACCTCATCATTCTCCTCAGCTGTTGTTACTAGCTTGCCATTCTTGCTCAGCAGAGGGTGGTGAGGGTGGTGTGTTTTTGTTTTCTTTAACCTTCCTTTTCTTGTTGACATACCTGTGGGAAGCCCTTCTTGTTATTCTTCGCATGGCTAGTCCTTTTTCTTAATCTTGCAGACTTTGAAGGGATCTGTAAGCCCTGCAGCTTAGCGGTGTTGCTGCTTGCTGCTTTGGTACTTCCCTGCACTTCCAGATTGGTCACAAGCCTGCAGCCCAGATTTTGTCCATTCAAGTAACAGTTTTGCTTTTGGGTAGGTTCACTGGAAAATTTGTAAATCTTTAAAGCAAAGCAGATGTATTCAAAGTCTGAATTTAAAATGCCTTTCTCTGTGTTCCATGTGGGTTGTAAACTAGAAGTAAAGTACCATATGGGCCTGTTTGCCCTCTGCTTCACAAATATCTGCTTGTGTTTTCCCAAAATTTAAAAGCTGTCATTTTGTCCGAAAGCCTCATATCTAATGTGTGTTCGGATCTTACAGTCTTAACAGGTCACTTGGGTCAATGACGCCTATAAGATTGTGATGTTACTTGACTAACATATTTTGAAGTTCTGATTAAATGATTCAATCAGTAATGTTACCCACCTAAGATGACTTTGTTTTTGCTAATTCTTTGTGCTTGAAAGGTATCACTACAGACAGGAAGAAAAGAGTAAACCAGCTGTTTAGGTTGATGTTTTCAACCCATTGTCCTTGGATGATAGAAATAAACACATGAGCATCACTCTGTATAAAACTGACCTAGATTTTATTAATCAGTTTCCCGTGGGTGCTTATTTTGGCTGACCACTTCTTATTTGCATTGAAAACTCATGGAGTAATTTCCATTTCTGAGGATTTTTGCTCATACAGCTAATACACTAGTGCCAGGGCTAATGCACTACCCAGGCTCATGGCAGGTGTGCTGGTTTTGGCTGGAGTGGAGTTAATTTTCTTCATGGTAACTGTTATGGGGCTGTGTTTTGGTTTTGTGCTGGAAGCAGTGTTGATAACACAGGGATGTTTTAGTTATTTCCAAGTAGTGCTTACACAGAGTCAAGGCATTTTCTGCTCCTCACACCAGTCTGCCAACAAGGAAGCTGGGGGTGCACAAGGAGTTGGAGGTGACACAGCTGACCCCAGCTGATGTTCCAGATCATATGCCATCATGCTCAGCAATCAGACTGGAGGGAAGGTTGGCTGGTGGGCTGCTGCTCAGGGGCTGGCTGGGCATCAGTTGGTGGTGAGCAACTGTTTTCATTTTAATAGTCTGTCTTGGGTTTCTTTTCTCTCTCTTTGCTATTTTCCTTTTCCATTTTTTTTTTTTCCTATTATTATTACTATGTTTCAGTTCTTAAACTGTTGTTATCTCAACCCATGAGTTTTCTCACTTTTACCCTTCCAGTTCTCTTACCCACATCCTTCTGGGGAGGGAACAAGCAGCTGTGTGGTGCTTAGTTGCAGGCTGGGGTTAAGCCACGAAGGCCAGAACCATGCCTTGATCAGGAGCTTCCAAATGAAGAGGAACTGCTAATGAAATAATGATGTTACTGAATAGATAATACTCATTTGCACAGTGCTGACTGAAGTGAAGTTGCATTTGGTATTAAAGATTACCATCCTGATGATAGATAAAACAGGGGAGGAATAAGAAGGGTTGTTTCTTCTAATCTTTCCCTTTGAAGTATCTGCATGCATAAAAATGATTGTTTTGGGAAAATGCATGTTAGAAAACCAGAATGTACTAATGTGGTGCTTTTCAAACCAGATTATTTTCTGTGCTTTTACAAAACATTGATGAAATGTCTCTGATGTGAGAGAGAATGCAATGGCTTTAAAAAAAGAGACAGTCTTCATTTTACCCTACAGAAATATTCTGGATTTGTTTTCTCTGCTGTTTGCCACTTGTGAAGTGGCAGCTCAGCCTGAGAGGACATTTTATTCCTGTGGTGCTGGAGTCTTTGGTCAGTGCAGGTAGGAAATGATTGTCTGTCCAAATAAGCTCCTTTAGCAACTGGGTATCCTCATGGATGAGCCTTCAGCTGCCAGACATGGCCCATTCAGTTTAGCTTCTGAAACTAACTGCTTTCTCTGATTCCAGGTAGCAGGTCTCTGTGGGTCCTACTATGTTTTATACTGGGACCCATGAAGCAATGGACTTTTGTGTCATTTTAGAAAGTTTGAATCATTTCCACAGAAAACAGTTCAAGAGCCTGTGAAGCAAAAATTCTGTGTAGGGATTCTTTGCAGGATGGTATTGTCTTAATACAACAAAGAGAAATACCTCAAAATAAGTTCATTTTATGATAAATTACATCCATCCCAAAGGCTGGCATTAGGGAGTAGGACCGTAACTCCATAAAAGCTCCACAGGGATGTTATAACACAGATCTTGTCTAAAAGTCTCACCTGGGAGAAAGTACCTGAGAGTCAGTGAAATTTAAGTTCCTTCTAATGAATAGAATGTTCAGTGGAAAGACAACATTTTCATCTGTAGCGACTTCAGTGTGTTGTTGATCATCAACTGGATTCTTTTCCTTGTTATTTGTCTCCCTTGTCCCCTGTTGTACGGGCGCTTGTCTGTAAGTGAAGGATGATACAGTGAAATGATTTATTTTTTCAACAGCTCATAATGCAAAAGGAGTCAAAGACTGGCAACTGTCCATCTTCACCTGTTAAACATCTAGGTTAGGGAACTGGCAGAGGTGGAGCAACCGAAGACCAGTTCTCCTATGTGCTGTGAACTGTAGGCTTAGCATTAGGGATCAGCTAACTGGCAGGTAGATTTTTGGTACAGTTTGGCATGGTCTACAAAAGGTTTAATTACTGACTAATTAGTGCAGGTTTTAAAAAGGCTTCTTAACAACACTAAAAGTGGCATGGGAAAAAATGCAGAATGCAAAGTTTCTTTTTGAGAAAAGATCAAAAAGTGCATTTTTCCTAGGAAACACTTTTTTCTTCTCTTTTCTTATTTTTTATGTGATTAAACATCCTGCTAATACTGGCAAAGTGGGCTGTTACATGTTACACCAGCATATCTAATCATCTCATATGGTGTAATTCCAACCATGTATTTCATTTTTATTTACTTTAAATATTGCAGGCAGATAAACATTGCTTTTTTTTTTCAGCTCAGAAAAACTGTTATACATTACCAATAAATATTTCTGTACTGTGATTAGATGCTGTTATTAGAAAGTAATACTGTTACTGATGTGTCATACAGTCAGGTCAAATAAGAAACATAAACAAGTAAATAAAAACCAGTGTTTCAAGTTACCTCAATAATAACCTGGGGGGAAGAATTTTTTACCATTTTTATTTGTGTCTTCTTTACAGAGAATTTTGCAAATAAACTCATTAGTCTTGGTTGCATAGTCAGTGGTTGCCAAAACTACACTGGCAGTGATCTGTGTCCAGCTGTAGCTGTGCAAGTGAAAAGTTTGTGCTTCCTACTTTCACCTCTGTGACCATTTCCATTGGGTCTTCTTCCCCATCAGGGTTGTAAGCCTATGAAACAGTGCAGCAAAGTTGTACACAAGTCTGTTGGCATTAGGACATCCCCTTTGGCATGTTTATGATGCCTGGTCCCTACTTGCCTACAGTATTACAAATGGTCTTTACTCAGGTCTAGCAGAGTTTTCATCTGTGGCTTGGGCTCTGCAGGATTAGTGTCTGATCCATCTTATTTTGTATACTTTTGCTGCCCTTAGGTCACAGTCTCATTCTTAGTAGGAGCCTAGCTTTCTAGTGGTGTTTTAAGAATTTCATGATCAGGTGGAAATATTTTGGAAACATGCTGGCTGAACTGTATTCCAGCATAAATTGCAATCAGCAGTAAATATATGCTTAGAAAATGCTATCTAATTTTAAATCCTGCAACCTGCTATTCTTTTCTGTGGAAAAAAAACCCCAAACAACAAAACAACTATTTGTTGATCAAGGTCTTTGTATCTTTTGAATCTTCTGAAGAATGTTGTGTCTGGAATATTTTGAGATTTAGCCATCACAGAGAAATGAGCTGCATGCCCAAAAACTTGTTTCAACTACAGCTAACAAAAAAGGGTTAAAAAACTCTTCCCTGCTCTGGGACAGAAAATGCTCTTCTAGAGTAGTTAATTCAATCAATTGTCAACAGACAAATGACCTCATAAATCAAAGGAACCTATGGAGAGATCAGGGTGGAAATTGCAAGAAGATACATCAGTGATAAAAGTCTTCTTACTGCGAGATTCAGTGTTCCCTCTGGCTGTTTGGGAGGAGTTAATGATGTGTGGAGTTAAACCCGCTGCTCTTTCTACCCTCTCTAACTTGCAGCAGGACCCAGGTTTCTCTCTCGAATGTAGGACTAGCCCAAAACTCCTGCACCATGAGATGACTTGGGATAAAAGGAGTCCAATGAACTCTGTTTTTCAAAGCAACTGGAGGAAATTGGTCAATGCAATCTGTGTGCTAAATGATTGTTTGCGTAATTTATCTCTGAAGTAAGAAAATTGTAACTAAAGGTAAGGTATTCAAACACAAGGTAGATAAAACAAGAGGCAAAAAATATGCATTTGCAAAAACTATTTCTCTTGCGTGTGTAAATCAGGATACTTTGTGCTCAAGTAGAGAATTAGTCTGAGTTTCCTGCTGTTATGCATTTAAATTAAGCAGGAGCCTAATAGCTTTTTAAAAATCTGGCCCTAAGTGTTGTGGGTTGATTTTTTTTGCTGGTGTGGTTTTTTTGTTTTTTTGGGGGGGGGTTGTTGTGGGTTTTTTTTTTTTTGAGTGTGTGTTTGGTTGGGTTTTTTTTGATTTTTGTTTGATTGGTTTGGTTGTTGGTTTTTTTCATTTCTTTGGTTTTTTTTTCTTGGGAAAGAGATCATCAACTCAAAATAGTGCTTCATTGCAGAGAACACTTTAATACTGAGCATGAGTGAGGAGCTCTAACTACTGATTTAAATTCCACTGCTCAGGTAAGATTTGTTACTGTTGGTAAAAGGCTAAAGTGGCTCTTTACAGCCAAGTTGCTGGTGAAGATGGGAGCAGGGAGAAATGATGTCATAATGCTAACAAAAAGAATGGTGTTTCTGCCTTTGGGGTGGGTGCTGGTGGGTTGTTTTAAGTTTACTCACTTTTTTCGCCTTACATTCTGCTGCTGCAGAGCTGTACTGATGTTTTTAAAAAGGTAAGTCCCTGGATGTCAGCTCAGCAGTCTTCAGTCAGAAGATTTCTTCCTGTTAGCATTTCATTTCTACATGAGATTGCGCATGGGTTTCTATAGAATTTCTCTCCTTTGATCTTTTGAACTGTGTTCTAAAATAGGCAGCAGAAATTTCCTAGAAAGTTTTGACCTAATTTCTTGTCCATATGAAAAGATACGGTGGTGTTCAAATCAACTGCTTCGAGGTAGTGTGAGGAAAGCAACCTTTCCTTAATCTGTCTAGCAAATAGGTCGTGCTTCAAGCACAGCACTATGGCTGAGGAGATTTGGCTCTATCACCTCCCTGGGTTTGTTTCTCCACCTGCAACAGATCTTTTTGCTTCTTTATCAAAACGTCTATCTAAATATGGAATTTCTGTGTGAGCTGAATACGATAGCTCACGTGCAAAGTATTTTTCATACAAAGTACCTGTGCCTTTCACCTTCTATTGTTGTACTCCACAAATAACTGAAAGTGAGAGTGAAGCACAAGTACTTTTCCTGCAGAGATCAGTTGATAGTAGGGACTTTAAAAGTGAGTTCAGTCTAAATTGCTGCTTTCTGGAGTTTTACAGAGTAGCTAATTTCACTTGACTATTGGGAGGCGAGATCAGGGTTTTTAGGCCTGCAACTAGAATAATACCCAAAGGTGCCTGCACTGTTCTTGTGAAGAACATGGCTAAAAAGCCAGTCCAAAATGCAAACTGTGTTCACTTTGCCTGCCCCTTCTTGGGCCTAGCATTTACTGCCTGTGTTTGCTAGAGTTCCACTGATAAATGGTGAGTCAAAGGATGAAGGGGAATCAGAGGTGCTGAGCCCCTGCTGCCTGCACATTTCTGTGTGCACTTAGGAGAGAAGCAGGAAGCCAAAAAAGACATCTGTCCTTAGATGCTTTTGATGCTGACTGGGAGAGCTGGGGCATACAGGAAACAAGATGGTCACAGCAGATAGTGTGTGGGAGGCAGGTCTGGGAGTCAGAACGTTTTCAGGAGGAAGGACTAAGCCTCCCAATAGGCAGGCATGCATCTAAACCTGGCAAGAGGGTACTGGGTGCATTTAGATTTTTGTTGTCTTACTTTTTGGAAAATGGACCAATTGAAGTTATGACTTCCCATGTAAATATCTGTATCTGCTTTACTATAGACAGTATCTTTAGGCTTTCTTTGCCTCCTGTGTTGCTACACCTATTTATGCCGTGTTAACTGCTTATCTTTTACGTGATGAGTTAGAGGCCTGATAATCTTGCATCATTTGTAGTCCTGTCTATATTCTGATCTTTACAACCATTACTCTAGAAATAAAAAGATTAATCAAATACCAGAAGATTACTGGAGCTTCAAGCCAGTCAAAATCTGACTGGGAAAACATGTTAAACCTGAGCACACACTGCACTCTATATTTCTACTCCTCCTCATGTCACTGGTGTCCTGTGTAATGCGGACCTCTGGTTTTGACAGGTGCAGAAGAAATTACGGTGCTTTTTGCTGTCTTTTTTTTAACAGATACGTCTGTTTTGGGGCTCTAGGCATTCTTTAGACATCCTACTCAAGCCTATATACAGAAAAGGCAAGATCTGAATGCCAAAGATTGTAGAAACATGATTGCAGAGAGTTATAAAATTATTTTTAAGGTTTACTGAGTACTGCAGAGAAGTAGTAAATATATCAAAGCAGAAGTATAAGCTGCACCACAGTCAACAACCCATTTTGTGTATTTTAGCAATCTGAACATAAAACTATTTCAGCAGTAAGCAGAATTTGTTTCAAGCCTTTTAGCATAAAAGCATTTACTTGAAAAGAACAAAATAAAAAGATTGGGTTGTTAATGCCATTTTGAGCACGTGAATGAAAACAAACAAATAAATAAAGAAACAAAACCAAACCAAACACCAGCAAAAGCCATAAAATAATTTTCCAAACACTTTAGCCTTTCATCAACACCCAGTGAATTAGTCTTACTGATGTTGCTGCTGTTGACAGAACTGCTGAAAAACTTCCCCAGCATGGGACTGAACTCAGAGAAAAGAAAGCTTGATAATACACCCTTTTGGCAGCATAACCACACCAGGGAAGAAACTAAAGAAACAGAAGTTGGGTATTTTTGCTGTTCTTCAGAAACCTGAATGTTTCTCACAGTACCACAGACCGGTACATGCATACTTCTTGACAATTATATCTGGTATCCCAAAGTATATACAGGGTACAGATGGATACTGCCTTTTGAATGTCTACTACTTAAAGACACAATTGGCAGAAGATAAAAGAAGAAATATATTGATTTATTTTTCTGTTGTTTCCATCATGTTAGCTAGTGATACAGCCTATGTTGGTTTTTATCTTCTTGGGCTGATTTTAAATTTACAGAATGACTCCCTTCCCCAGCCCACTTGTTGATTTATTTTAGAAAGAGAGGTTTCCTTCTCTCAGATGGCAAACAGCTCAGGTAAGTTTCATGGGATTCATATTCTTAACTCTTTCAAAGATATTACAGTGGGAGCTATTCCTTAGTGTAGAACTCTAAAACTATTGATATGTAACTTTGGGGGACCAGAGGAGGGTATATTACCATCTGGCTGCAGCTCCTGTGTGTTGGTTCGTACTGTATGAATTCCAAAAGGATTTGGGAAAATCTTCGTTTTGTGATGGGACCATGTCTAATACCTCTGGTCCTGAGCAAAGACCATATCCTAGATACAATGGCTCTGCAAAAACTCTCAAAAACTACTTTGACTAATCATTATTATAAAGGCTATAATAGGGATTTCTGTCATTATGTTCTAAAAATAACTTCAAGGAGAGGCATTAGTAGGTAGGAGACAGAAAAGTGGCTAATAAAAAAGCCACATAATAAAAAGTTTCTCATGCTTCTTCTGTCTGCTGCAAGAAGGGCATGGCTGCACATGTGTAAATCACAGCCTCATAAGTATAAAGGAAGAGTGTGGAGAAAGCCTAAGTTCATCCAGAATTTCTCCACATGAAAAGAAGTCTGTAGGATGAGGAAAATACTCACGGACTTGCAGGAAACAATAAAATATCCCAGAGAAAAATATAGGAGCCAATTGATTTAATGTGTCACCATTTGCAATCTATAAATATCCCCGTGGCAAACTCAAAAGATCTCAGTTTATTTGTGACTAGGAAATGGAGACCAAGAGCAGCTTCACAATTTATTGTCTCCTTCAGCAATGTGGGTTACACCACTGAAACAATACTGCAGCCATAATAGGAAAACTGTCCTGCTCGGGATTTATGAATTTAGAAAGGATATAGTCAGTTCTGTTGTGTGATTCAGCAGTAAATCACTACGTACAGATGGCAGAGCATGCATCAGGTGGGAAGCTGCTCACGGAAGGATGCGATGTGTTTTCCAATGCAGCTGTTCAGCATCGAGCAGTAATGAAGGAAACAGCGCCTAAGCACACGACCTGCCCCAAGCCCAGACAAAGTGCTTATTGAAGCATGCTGGTAGCCAGCACTAGAAAGATAAAACTTCAGACCAAATATTTGGAGGATTTTAAAATTGGGAAATATATTCTCTAAGGCTTATATTTAACTTCCAGCTTGCCTCACCTCTTGGCTTTCTTTCTGCCTGTGAGTAGGTTAGGACAGGTCGCAGTTATATGTACATCATGGCTTTTATTTTCCTGCAAATTTAAGTTTCTGTTACTTTATCTCTGCATTACATAACACACAGTGTTTGATAAATTGCTGCAGCATCTATAAAAGGTCTTTGCTTCTTTCAGAATTGAAGCTACTATATTCAGTTTTATAAGGGGGATGGAGTGGCTGGTGATGGTGGAAATTGAGGTTTCTGTCCCCAGTCTGATTGTCACAGGGAGGGTTCCTCTTTCATCCTTGCAGAGGATGTGTATGTTGTGAGACATGTTTCTGAACAGCAGGCACATTGCTGTGTATCAAGGCTCAGATTTCAAATGGGGCATAATCAGGCATTTCAGTCCCCTACTAATGCTCCTGAAGAGTTGGCCTGATTTTCAAAAATATCTAGCAATCAGAATCTCCTATTGATTTCAGTGGGAACTAGTCAACCCTCAACACATTGGAAAAATTAGGCTGGTTACTTGGAAACCTGCATGTGGTTTTCTTATCTGCACTCTGGGGCTGGTTTTGTTTTTATCACTGGAACTCGCTTCTGTTTTCCTCTGTTGCATATGCTCTTCATATGCTAAGTAGCACTTTTGCTTACTCTGCAAATCATGGCTTTTCTGGTGCTCTTGGCCTTGGAAATCCTGTAGATTAATACATTTTATGTTCTCTAGATTTACTTTGGGGAAGAGGAGTTCAGTTTTGGCAATCAAAAAGCCATTTGTCCTCTCCGTCAATTCTCCAGTTTTCCAATTACTTTTGCTGAGCTTGAAGCATTTTTTTTTTTTTGTCTCAGCTGACAGAAACCCTCTGCCATTCACATGACTTATAAACACTGGTAACTACAGGTGACAATTCCCTTTCCCAGTAGGTCCTCTGCTTGGTGTCTTTCATGCAACAATCAGCCAAATGTCTACTGTCCTCTCTCATCCTGGGCCAAATAACCTGGTTGTGCATGTGAGCCACAGCACCCTCCACGGGAAGGAGTGTGTGAGTTGCTGCTCTGCTGCTGTGGGGATGCTGATGGGAGGTGAATGGGGTATAGGAACACTGATCTGGGTCATATTTCAGAGCTTTGCTGCCTTGTTGGCACCCCTTTTCTCATGGTGGGTGCACCAATGCTGTCTGTGACATTCTGAGGCTGACTGTCTGGACAGTTACATGTGATATATCAGATCCCAAGCACAAAATGGAGAAATGCTGCTAGACATAAACTGACAGAAGACCTGTAGCTCAAGTGCACAGAATACATTTACTACGTGGTGCATCATGACACATGTTGTCCTGGGATGTGCTGTTGGATGTATCCCATCTACGTCACAAATTCGTACTGGTTTGTGTCAGTTAAAACTGGTAAGGTCTACTTCTGACTTTGCCTCCAGTTCTGAGCAACGTGATATAAGACAGTTATGGACAAGTCTAAGACAGTCTGAGATAAAGCAATAAGAAAGAGGAGAGTTCTTAAAAAAATGAACTGTGAGGAAAAGCAGAGTTTTGAAACAGGAAGAAAAAAGTCTCAACTATGTCAGTAGCCATCCCATAGTTGAAGAGACTATTTTCTTGTTGTCCCCTGTCTCTCTCTTCTATAAGAGACCAACAAAAGGATGTAAACTTTGCAGCGAAGAAAATGTAGGGTGTATATTAGGAAGTGCTTCTTGACTGTTGGGAGTTGAGGGAGGCAATGTTCTCCCTAGTCAGGTTGTGAAGATTTTGGAGAACCAGTTAAACAAGTTTTGGGGTTGTGGGGCATTGTTTGAGCCCTTACAGACCGAGGAAAGTGACTGTTCCCATCTGGGGAACTGCACATGCTGGAGATCTGCCGAGGGCTGCAGCTCCAGTGGGTAGACATGTGGATAATATTTCTGAGCAGAAAACAGCCTGAGAACTGCAGCTCTGGAAGAAGGTCACTAGAGGAATAAGGGCAAAAGGGAATGACCCTTCACTTACTTGTGTGATTGGAGTTGTCAATGGCTGGTGCTGGTTTCCTTCCATCTGACGACTGGGAACATCCTGCTCTTTTGACTTATATGTGTAAAATAATTCACAGGCTGGAAGAAAGAGGGAGCATCTGGGCATGTTTGCCTTGCTTCTGTGCTGGATCATCATTCTTAGATGATCTCGCAAGGCCTTTCCCAGCTCTCCATTTTTATTTACTCAACAAAGGAGCACCATCCATCAAGGCAGTAGAGTACCACTGAAACTAAACTTTGGAAAGACAACCAGAGCCCTGTAGGAAGCTTTGCAGGTATTTCAAACCAAAGAGCCCAACAGAGATTTTATTCCCACATTACCTTGGTATATGTTTTTGTAAGCATAACAGTGGAACAAGCTCATAAGCAGCTTTCAAGGGCTTGTGGGGGATTAGATGTCCTGTCCCTCTGGCTTTGGTCTTATAGCTTCACACACGTATTGTCAGAGACTGGGGGTAAATAGCATCTTTTTGGACAAAGCTCTTTATTGCTTTAGCAGCTCTTTGTGCCACCAGGCAGCAGCATGGGGCATGCTCAGGAGCAGACAAGAAGCATTATCAGGTCCTGACTCATCCAAGACACTTCAGCTGCTTACAGTCCTCTATGCAAAATGCTAAGCAAAGGTTTTGTGTAACCGTCATGAGACTAACTTTATGAAAGATGCTATGGATGTCATTCTGACACAGGAAACAGGTTAAAGTATTACAAACAGACTCCCCTGAAAGAAGACAGAGGGATTTATCACAGTATCAAAATGTACTTGACAGTTGGAATGTATGTACCGCATACTAAAAGAAACTGTTTAGTGAGTGATACATTTAATATCAAAATATATAAATCATCCTCTTGGAGAAGAATTGGACTCTCTGGGCAAGTAGCTTAGCTACTATATTTGACATGCTGCCTGTTGAAACAGATATATTCATTTCTGAACCTCATAATCATTGCCTATCTTTTGTATTTATTCCAGAGTAGAGTTCAGAATTAGATATATCATTCACAGCACCTGACAAAGCTCTGTCTCTGTAACTGGCTTGATATTGTTATTCCCATGTTGCAAGGTAGTGTGAATAGTCCCTAGTTAATCAGTGTATCTATTGATTAATATATATTTCCATTTCAGTACATATCTATCATAATAAATTAGATAATGTAACCATAATAAACCTTCTATACTGGAGTATGTTACACACTAAATCAAAATTAGCAATTACTAATTGAAATTATATCCCCTAGTATAACATTATATAAATCAAAGGCATTTTCTCTAAAATCCATGCATCATTCAGAAGATTAATCCTCCAGCAACTGTAAATGTTTTTCTACTACATTCATTTGGCTAAGCTGGATAATGGTAATAGCCTTGAGGTTAAATCCACAATGCGGGACGCGTGTACAATAGGGTATGGTAGAGCTGACAGAGTGGTTATTGCCACATCATCCTTACTGCTGATCACACTGCACCAGTCCCTGAGCCATGTGATGGTCAGTGCACTGTGCCCACCGTATCCTGTGAGTCGGGCTTCCCCGGCTCTCCAGGTTGAGGGGAGGTTGTCTGTATAGCATACCTGGAAGGTTTTTATCCTGTGCACTCAGCCACAAAAAAACTGGGACACAAAAAACCCCACACTAATTTGAAAGAAATGCTGGTGGATTGGATGCTCCCAAACCTGCTGGTGCTTTTCTCTTCCTTACTTCCCACTTGAAACTTGGAAAACTTGGAGAGGTGTTTTGTTTTCAGTCTCCAGAATGCAGATGGGAGCATGAACTGGAACTGCTCTTGCAAGAGGGCACGACAGCCACTGAATAGCAGTGCATTGACCCAAAACCTTGCATGGAGGATATCAGGTGTGAGCGAGGGGATCCTGCCAGGGGACCAGTGAAGTGTATCTTGAGAGAAATGCCTTTTATGAATGATTTTAGAGTGTGTTTATGTAGGGATCATCACCGGCCCATACACAAGCGGCTGGAGAAGCTCCACTATGCAGAGCATGCAATGGGGAGAAATGCTGATTGCTCTGGGGGTGAGCCATCTTCACTTGCAGCTACTTCACAAAATGTCCTGACCATGCACAGAAACCAATCGGAGGTTATACAAACCTCTCATGCTTACTTTGCATTTTTGAAGTAGAAGACTGGGCATGAGTCCAAATCCATAATCTGCACAAGGGCATGTCACAACAAAGAGGAAAGGGATAATTAGAATTTTATGAAGAGTGGCTTTCTGTAGTACTACTTACTGTTTACTTACCAACAATTTTAAATTTAGCAACCGATGCATTTTAAGTAATACAGATTAAACAAAATTTTGTAGAAGCTCATATTTGATTTTAGTTATGCATTGTTTGGGATTTTTTTACATTATAACTTTGTTTTCCTAGCAGGACCAGTCTGTGTGCATGTGTGTGTGCATCTGCTCGGAAAATGATACTGAAATGTGTGAGAGCATAGGAATGTGGCAAGCAGGTAATAACTCCTTATTTCATTGGTTTTTTTCTAGAAGTAAAAGTCCAGTTCACTCAAGACAGTAACAGTGTAGGAACCATTCCTGTGCTTTCTAGCAGTGATGAGAAGCTATATGTAAGAGGTAAGTTTAAAGCAACATAAGATGTATAATTTCTTCATTGTCTTTTGTTACAGTTCTGTAAACTTAGCTACCTAGAGTGGTTGTCGTCTTTACCTCAGGTAGGACTCTCTGCCACTGGTATCTAACACCTCTATATTGTGTCCAGTGACACAGTAATTTGATGTCTTCTTTTGGGTGGTGCGGGTTGAGGTTCTTTAGCAAGATATTAAGCTTTACATTACTGATTTGTTGTAATTAATATAGCTTCATGGATATTCTTATCCATGGGCAAATCGGAGTGTATTAATCTACCCACAGCTTAAATTACACTCACACAAAGATTTATTTTAAAAGTGAACATGCAGAATGTAGCTCAGCATTACCTGTTTTTATCATCTTAATAAAATCCCTGGAGTCAGAAAAAAAACAAAACGCAGTATGTACAAGCAAATAGTCATCTGATAATTTTTCTCCACAAAAACAGAAATGCAAGAATTTTCAAATTCTTTATTTTTTAGTTACTTTTAACTCAATTCACATAATTCAAACATCATATTTTCTGCATAAGGGCTTAAAACCAAGCATATGGCTAATTGCTTCCCCAAGTTGTGCTCCTTTTGGAGCAGTTGTATCACTGGCTGTGCCTCCATCACTGAGCACTGTGGTGCCATGGATGTGAGGTAAGAAAGATCACAGGTGCTGGGGACTCACATCCACACCACGCATGTTCCTGTGGGGCAGCTTCTCACAAGCTCTGGTAAGGTCCCAGGAGCCAGCATATGAGGAGCACACTCACATACATTTTCAGGTTTAGTTTAACCCTAAGGGCTGCAGCTGTCATACTGCAGCACTGTTCTGCAGTGTGAACTGAAGCAGAGTAAGCAGAGGTTGATGGGGAGATTTGTTCCCTCCTGATAACAAACAAAAGGCTGGAATAGCTGCAAGGTTATCACCTGCTTATGCATCTGCCCATTGTAGCTTGGAAGAATATCCAAGAAACATCACTTTTGATCAGTTTTTGCTATCTGATCACCATCAAGGAGATGTAAATGTGTAAACAGAGAACCACAAGGCAGAAGCAGGCCAGCTTGTGCTGCATTGTGCAAGGAAAGCACCCCCCTCCTCCAGCCTTGACTCCATTTCTTTTAACATTTGCAGGGTCATGGGCTGAGGGGGAAGACGGGAACCTTGTGTCACAGACAAAAGGACTGTAGATCATGAGGTAAGTTATCCTTGACCACAGCCTGACAGAGACATGAGACAGCTTAGCCTTACTCCCTGTCTGATTTAGCTTCAGGTATTTAAATCCAAGTCTCCCACCTATGCTCTGAAAAGCATTTGCCTTCCTCTCAGGAAGACTTTCTCAGTGCTTTCTCCCTGTATGGTAGCATTAACACTGCTCAGCTCTGGGTCAGCTGTATGTTCATGCATCTCTGAGCTATCTCATCCTACAAGGCTGGGTGGTTTAAGGAGTTGACTGAAAGAGTTGTCAAGAACTGCAACAGGCTGCCCAGAGAGGTGGTGGAGTCACTGTTCCTGGAGGTATTTGAAACAGGTATAGACAAGGTGCTTAGGGACATGGTTTAGTAGTGGGTTTGGCAGTGTTATGTTAATGGTTGGACTCAATGATCTTGAAAGTCTTTTCCAACTGAAAGGATTCTGTGATTCAATGACTCATGCATACAATGGTAATCCCATTAGACATCATCAAGGTCCAGTCTGTGCATGCAAAAAACCACACGTTGAAATGTTGAGCTACATGACGCTGCAAAAATCTGAAAGTTTTGCTTTGTGGTGCTAATGATTAATACTAATATGTGTAATAGGTTTTCATGCTGTGGACAGGGTGAATGGCAAAATGGATTCAGGTCTTTGTATTTTTTCTTCAGTTCATTATTATCTAGAGAAAAAACACTAATTATTAGAAGCTAATAGCTGCTGTGTTACTTACTCTGTTAATTAGTACCCTAATTATTAAGTGCAGTGATAAACACTAGTTAGAACATACTTGCTTTTTAAGACTTTGTTTATCTGTCTTCCCACTCCCTCTTTTTAATGACACTGACATCAGCAGAGTTGCTGCAGAGAGAATACCAATGATTTCCCCTTGGGAAATGAGTCATTTTGAGCCTCCTGAACACTGTTATGATTTTCATTCTGTTGAAAATGCTTTTCACCTCTGAACTGCTGCCTTGTGCTAGATTGTGATATTAAAGTGTTAACATGTGAAACTGGGAAGATGATCTCAGGGGGGCTGAAAAGGTCATCTCAGTGGCCCAAGTTCTTGCTCAATGTCTGCCGTCTGGGAGGCAGGAAGGTGTCTGAACAACATGGTCTTTGGCTGCCATCTGGAAGTCCTAAAGCTCTCAGTGAAGTATCATGTCTATCTAAAGTCACAATATCATTCTGGGGTGTAGCCCCACTGATAAACCGCTGCGCTCCATCCTTTGGAGTAGAAGGCTGTGGTAGCTGGGTGCTGGATGATGCTATGCCATGTATCTGCACTGAGTCCAGGAGTGCAGCACCTGCTGCAAGAGCAGGAGGTGTCCATTCGAAGTTCATCCATGCTAAAGTAAAATGTCAAGGAACTACATGTGGATTCTTAATAAAATAGTCATTTAAATAAAAAACTAAGTATAAATACCTGCCAAAAATCCTCTATGGAGGTGATTGTTCTATATGGGCCACTGCCAGAAGTTGTAGTAATAGAACCTTTTTATGGAGTCTTAACTTCTTCCAGGGAATGGCACATTGTAAGTGACTGAAGGCAGTGATTTAAGATGCATGGCAGAGGGGAAGAAAGATCTCTTGATTAGAGCACAGTGTACAGCCATACTTGTGTTGGATATGGTGTAGCACACCAGAAAAAAATACTTTGTTAGCTGTAAAATCTAATGGAAGGAGCAAGACATCCCTGTTCTTTCTGCTCTTGATTCTTGGCAGTTTGGATTAGAAAAGATGTGTTAACTATATGTACAGTTACTGTTTCTATAGCCTCATTAGTATGCACAGTGCTTCACACTGATTTGACATTGTCTCTGCCCTGAGGAGCTTGAAATCTAAAGGCAAAACCCTGTGACCATCTGAAATCTGAATATTTCAAGGAAGACTCTGTAAAATGGATTAATGGTACTGTGAACAAATATTTTTTAGTTGACATCAAAAGCAGGGAACAAGCAGGAAGGCAGAGGTAAATAACTGGAGCAGAGGAGAGAGATAGTGAAAGAGTCCTAATTGTTGTCATCTTGATTCCAGCCTTGTTCACCCAGACAGACTTCACCGCCTCTTTGTGAGTGGAGGTGTTTCTGATTTACACTGAAAACATCTTCCATGCTTTTATCCAATACAGCTGCTGCTGAAGTAATTGTAACCCCTTGGTCCCTTTCCTTGTTCAATATTTATGGGTGTGCAGGGTTCTTGAAGGCAGCAGCACAAGCAGAGGTGGGGTGGGCAGGCACCTGGTAGTGCTTCTCCATGCAGGGACCACTTGAAAGACACACAGGAGGTGATCTGTACTACTACACGGGGCAAATTCGTGCACCTGAAGCTGGTCCCAGTTTTTCCAACAATGTGGTGATCTTCCATAGGCATTTTTTCCATTGTGCCTTTCTGATCATAGTCCTTTTGGTCCATCAGATGCAAGCAGCTGTAGCCCCAATGTGGCCCTTTTAAAAGAAGCTGCTGCCCACAGTGTCTGTCTCTCCTCCGACCTGTGTAAGTGCTCCAAACTGCTTTTCTTTCCTCTTCCTCAGAACTGTGCCTTTCCCCAAGAGGAAATGCCAGCACCCAGCACTCCCCATGCCACATTTGGCTTAGTGATCTGCTGCTGCAGGTGTCTGTTTGGTGACACGCGCTGAATCCCTCCTGTGGTGCAAGTTGCGGATGCCTCAACAGCAGTTTGCAGGGCACCAGAGCCAACACAATGTTGTTTACATGCATCATCTGGAGCTGCAAGACAGAGTTTTTGCAAACCAAGCTGCTCACCAGTCTTGGGGTATGTGCACACAGGAAAAAAGAGCATGCTTGCACTGTTGCTTTGACCTTGCCAGCCCGTGCAGCAGCTGTGTGTGGACCTTAACCTCGGCACAAGCTGTTAGCAGCCTGCAAGACCCTGTATGTGCCCTGCCTCTGTGCACAGGGCACATCCCACAGGCTGCTTGGGCATTTGTGCCACGTGTCACCTGTTGGTGTGTTGTGTAGACATACCCTCCACTTAGCCAGAGAAAACAGCTACCTTAGGTAAAGCCAGTATGTGCTGGGGGATGCATAAAGCTTTGAGGATGATTATACCATGATGCTTTCCTGAGAACAGCAGTGATCACAGAAATTGAGTCAAGGTGAGAAGCATAGGAAGCTATTTTTGCTCTGTGACACAGTGGTCTAGAAAAATAAGAAACCTCCAGCTTAGTTTGTTCATCTGGCAAAACGTTCTCCAAGGTAGAGAATAAATGCCTAGGGTGGGATGGAGGCACCCCATCGAGCCAGCACATGCTTCTCCAGCTCTGGGCTCAACCACTCTGCAGGACTGCATGCCCAGCTGAGCCAGGAACCCTGTCCCACTGCCCTGTCCCACCCCGTCCTCTGCCGTGCCCCGGTGCAGCTCTGCTTGTGCAGCTGCTGCCTGTTTGCGGGGTGTTTCTGAGCTACGAAGAGTACTTGCTGTGGGCTGTGACGGCTGTGCAGGCTATCAGCACATGACCAAATAGCATTTGGTCTTGTTCCCTTCTGATTAGACATAAGCTTCATTGTTGGGAGTTGGAAATACTTGGTTTCCTTGAAAGACACTCAACCCAGGGGTGGTGAGGGGTTTCTTTTTGGAAGACCAAATATGATCTGTCCTTTCTGATTGCCCACTCTTGGCAGTACTGCAAGAGACAACAGCCTTCAAAAGAAGCTCCCCTTTTCTGTGCTGGCATTAAAAATGTCTGTATATGTACACTAATAGCATGGCTTTTTCTTCTTTCTTTTTTTCTTTTTCTTGTTTTCTTTTTTTCAGATCTGTTCTGCCAGAGGGAGGTGCTGCAGCAAAAGGAGAGGAAATAAAACTTTTTATTGAGGCTTTGGTGCATGCTGTTGAGGGCCCATCCATTACATAGGACTCAACTTCCTGAGCACTGGTCACTTGAGGCTTGCAAGGACTCAGCAGAGTGTTCCGTAAGGTCACTAAGTGCCACACTGGTGGGTAAATGCCATTTGTCCATCTTGCCTGGGAGACCGATCTATCATGATCTCCTGCGTCATTTTGGTACATCTTTGTTGTGTACTCCTGTGGGCTTTTTCAGTCCTGCCTACAGGGGTTAAGCTTTGGCTTTCAAGTCTGTCTTTTAGTATCTGTGCAAGTGTTTCCATGCAGTGATCAGAGGAGCTTTCAGCACATTTATTCATTATCATGCTTTAATACAAGACTTTCTTAAAACATTATGAACATTGGTATGAAAATCTGTGATCACTTAAAATCAAAAAAATGCCTGTTAGCATTAAAGCATTTTAAAGAAGGTAGTTGTTACTGGGATGGATACAGATAGCACAGCACTTTCTAGTTTTGTCTTAATTATAGGCTTTCTATCACAAAAATTGTGTGCAATTGTAGAATGTTTGCACGTGTAGATGTCCATGTGCTGAAGATGCACCATATGTTTCCTCTGTGTGATGTCTATTGCTGGGAACATTTTTAATCACTATATCGATAAATGGTATGCATGAACACTGAGGATAGAGAGTTCTTCCAGGCCTGATCTGCTCTGCACTGCCTGAAATTTCGTAATTATTCACAATAATGGCCCATGGACAGGAGATAGTTGCTCTAAGGGAAGTGCTGGGAAACTCAGTTCTGAAAGTTGTGCGGCTCTGCACATGCAGCGTTCTCCAGGAAAGAGCCCATATTGGTGTGATTTCCACGCACAGGTCTCTTGTCCATACTGATGAATGGCAGAACTGAGTTCATAGGTGTTCTTTACGTAGCACTGGGTTTCTTTCCCTCTGAGCCTTAGGAGTGCAAGGAAATAAAATCATAAAATTGTTGTTGCAGCGGGAGTCCAGTTGAATAGGTAATTGTCACACAGTGTAAAAGTATTTGAAAAGGTGGAGGGAAAATAATTTAAATTTCTCCTTTTACTGGGAAAATGTATTATTACTTATGAATCATTTTCATTGTTGAAGGAAAGTGTAAGATACAATCAGAGAGACCATAAAGAATGAAATGTATAAAGTGTTATTTACATTATATAGGAGAAGAGGGAATCACTGTCAGGGTGAATGCTAGTTTATTTAAATACAAAATCAGGTTATTCAGAATTGCATACTTGGATTGAATTCCGTATAAAAAAAAGTCCATAATTCTTCCTGCAATAGAAATGTGAATTCTGGTGAGCACTGCTGATGGCTCTGTCCCAGCTTGTATTTGTATCCTCAGACCACATGGGAGTCTGTGGCTGGGGAAATACTCTACTGCAGTAGGAGCTCAGCAAACCTAGCACTGAATGAAAGACAGTTTCTTAAAAGGTTTCCCATCTCTGTAAAGAGTGAGAGAAACAATGAGACAATATCACTCAGTACTGGACATCAGCGCTGCTGTTATCAGTGCATTAACAGACCAACAGCCTTCTGTGACTGATGCCTGAACTATATTACCAACATGTGCTTGGGCTATGAGTCCAAAAGCATAGGGTTTAAGAGGTGTGTGTGTATATCTGTATGTACAAATACACACTGTTAATAGGTGGTGAATAATTTTTACTACCTCTTGCCTCTAAGGATTGTGATTTTTAATTAGTGAATGTGTTTATCCTCAGAAAGCCCCTTGCTCTTTCAGGCTCTGCTAGCCTCACATATCGCTGCTCTGTTGGAACAATGCTCCCCTGACTTTCTCCCAGCCCTTTGCCATGCCCCACCATTTCAAACCACCAACTTTGTAGGCCAGGACTTCTTTACCACCACAGAAATATGCTCCTGATGTACAAACAAAACACTTCTAGTGCTATGGATGTCTGCACCCAGCTTAAAGGAAGGTCTGGAAAGATGAGAATTGTTCAGACTTACCTTCAGGAAACTCTACTGCTTCCCTCTGACTGATGCAAACTGTTTGGAAGGTGTTTGCTACACAGGGATACAGCTGGACTGATAGCACAGTTTGGCTTGGGGCCAAACTGCAAACACCTGAACAGAGGGATGGTGCTGTTGTGAGCCGAGCTGGCTCAACTCTGGGAAGGAAAGAGACAAAAACGGTTTGCACCTACAGCAGAGCGGTGTGCATGACAGTCCATCTCCCTGCTGCAGGCTGCAGAAAGCCTGTATTTTATTCACACAAGAACCTAGACTCTAAGTTGCCTGTGTATAAGGCTGTTTATAGATTAAATATCTGCACGAGGCAAATACGATAGCATAAGCTACTCTTTTTTACCATTACAACACCCTATCCATAATGTATAGCTCATGAATATTTTGTGCAACGATCTATTCCCAAACTTATGATATTACACACAGTTTTCCACTCCGAAAGTGAACAAAGGGGAAGTGTTATCTGTCAGGATTAAGAAGGGACAGTCAGGCTCAGCAGTTGCTGGCAGCTGCAGGAGCTGGAGAGCTGAAACAGTCCCTTGAGGAAGCGACTCTTGCAGACGTGTGAGCAAGGTCTGCTATTGCTCTGCTAGTGATCCAGGGAAAAAATGAAAGGCTGCCAAATGTTTAAGAATCATTCATTTTATTACAGCATTACTCAGTGCCTGTAACATCATGAAATATTGTTTGGAAAGCTGATTGTTTAAATGGGTATGGATATAAAATCAAAGGAAATTCTGCCCTTTGAGGCAAGGCCATAGTCCTTAATTTCAGTCAGAAGCAAATGAATAGTAACTATTACTCTTCAGCCTTCTGAGTGCTTTTTGTGGTCTTAAATCCATAAATGATTGTACAGGGGAAGCAGCAAGGAAAAAGCAATTTGCTTAGGATAAAAATAAGTTCTATGTATTTTCTCTGTTAATTTTGGCCCAAGACTCCTGCTGAGCATGAAGTAAACATTCTGTGATACTGGAAGAAGCTGAATAGCTTCTTTTTCACTCATTTTTATTTTTCCTTTTGGCCCTTCTGGATCTTCACAGGAGAATGTCCTAGTCCCTGCCTATACGACCTTTTAAAGCTCATTCTTTCCAAATATAAAAGATTCTGGTTACTTCAGACCCCCAAGTCAGACTTTGCCATGCATTGTTCACAGAATGCATCCAGAAATACTTAGGCTCAAAAGTTAAGTTTTACAAAGTCTAAAAATCAACAAAATTCTTCGAGTGACCTAAATGAAAATAGGAGTTGGAAAGATCAGTAGCTGTGGGGTTTCATGTGGGGGTTAGACAGGCAGTTCTGATGCAGAAGCAGCAGAAGGGCAGAACAAATAGTTTGTTAGCCAAGTCAGTAAGTTCCACCCAAGCCATCTGCATAAAAGGCATTTGAAAGAAACAAACTCAGTCATTGCTATTTTTACCTTTAAGTGTTATTTCATCTCCATCAACTCATTTTTCATAGACTGATATCTGCCCTCTTTTGAGGTTAGGCTTTTGCAGAGGTGTAACTGCTATCTACTTGACTGCAGCACTGTTGGTCTCATCAGCTCCCTTAAATTACACCTGTCAGTGGCTCTTAATAGAAAGAGCTGCCTCTGCCCAGCCATTGAAGCCTTCTGATCCAACCCCTGATTTGTGACCTGGCTTCACCTCAGTCCTGCCTCATCCCCAGGGATTGCTGCACTAGGTCTGGCTCTGGTCACCATCACTGGACCTGACCCCAAGCTGAAGTCTGACTTATTGGCTTCACTTTGTCACTGCAAGTTTTCTTCCTGATTTTCTGGACTGTTGTTGGGATGTGGCTGCTGGCCTCCAGCCTCACTTGAGTGTGCTTTGCCATCCTGATCCTATATGCTGGAAATAATCAGTCACCTTGATGGTTTGGTGAACCTACACAAAGTCCTTGCTTCTCCCCAAGCATTACAATTTAACTGTCTTCTCAGCAAGTTTGCTGATGACACAAAACTGGGAGGATTGGCAGATACATGTGAAGGCTGTGCAGCCATCCAGAGACTTGGACAGACTGGAGAGCTGGGCAGAGCAGAACCTAATGAGGTTTAACAGGGATAAGTGCAGAGTCCTGCATCTGGGGAAGAATAATTAAGTACACCAGTACAGACTGGGAGGTGATCTGCTGGAGAGCAGCCCTGTGGAGGACTTAGGAGTCCTGGTAGACAACAAGTTCTCAATGGGACAGCAATGTGCCCTTGTGGCCAGGAAGGCCAATGGTATCCTGGGGTGCATTAAGAAGAGCGTGTCCAGCAGATCAAGGGAGGTTCTGCTCCCCCTCTACTCTGCACTGGTGAGACTTCACCTGGAGTATTGTGTCCAGTTCTGGGCTCCCCAGCTCAAGAGGGACAGGGATCTGCCCGAGAGAGTCCAACGGAGGGCTACAAGGATGATGAAGGGACTGGAACACATGCCTTCTGAGGAAAGGCTGAGAGACCTGGGGCTCTTCAGTCTGGAGAAGAGAAGACTGAGAGGGGATTTGATAAATGTTTATAAATATATGAGGGCTGAGTGTCAAGACAAAAGGGGCTGCCTCTTCTCCCTCGTGCCCTGCGATGGGACAAGGGGGAATGGATGTAAGCTGGAGCACAAGAGGTTCCACCTTAACATGAGGCAGATCTTCTTTACTGTAAGGGTCCCAGAGCGCTGGAATGGGCTCCCCAGAGAGGTTGTGGAGTCTCCTTCTCTGGAGATTTTCAAAACCCGCCTGGATGCATTCCTGTGTGACCTGTGCTAGGTTCTATGATCCTGCTCTGGCAGGGGGGTTGGACTCAAACATCTCCAAGGTCCCTTCCAACCCCTGACACCCTGTGATGCCCTGTGGTAAGTGAGCAACAACTACTTGCACTATTCCTCCCTCATGAGAGAAACAACAAACACAAGCTCATATTAAAATACCCAAATAGATCAGACTATTTTGGTGACAACTTCCATGTGTCACTTTCATATTTTAAATCAAGTGTCCTACTTCAGCCTACTTTTTTTCCTCCCATTGGTGCCAGTGTTTTCACATTAACTGTAACTTAAGCAGAATTGGAACAGGATGCAGTATAAACTTCCTCGGGGGAGGTCGGATGCACAGAAAGTTCTGACTGATTTGCATGGTTTAAAAAGTGGTGTCAGTTTATAACCTTTGGACTTATTCCTGAAAAAAATCCTTTGAAAATCAAACCAGAACTTGGGGATTTCAATTTAAATCAACCTGAGAGATTACAAATTCAGTCATCACTACTGCAATGTGACTCGCTTGTTTGCCAAAGCATGCAAAAATGTCTGTTCTGTGTGAAACCATAAATCAGCCAACGTTAGCTTTGAAAAACCGGCAGGTCTCATCAAGCCTTCCAGACAGCACAAGTGGTGTTTCACAGTTATAACGAAACCTGAAAGAAGCAAGTTGAGGCTGCTCTCCATCTTCCCCAACAGACCATTGCTTCACTTGCTCTCAAGTATAAAAATTTTCAGCATAATCGAATTGTTTCAATTGTTAATTTTTAATATTCATTCCAGTTTGAAATTTTTCATGATGCATTTCACAAATTCATTTTGGTGTTCTGAGCACAGCATGAAGATAGCTACAACTGCTAACTTTTTTACTTCAGAGGCTTTTACAAAAATTGCAAATAACTACTTAAAAGTACAAGTTTTTACATATATAGATGAAAATCTGGCTATTTTTTTTTTTTGCAAACAACATTTCAGAACCAAGCCATGATGATAATATCTGTAAGAGATGTATTCCTGGGTTGCAGAGTCAGGTTGGTCTATTTCTTCCTAATAAATTTCTATGTACATATTTACTGAGCTCTTCAAAAATACCCTTTTTTTTTTTTTTT
>VWZY01010499.1:485137-511621 GCA_013399075.1 Chloroceryle aenea
TTTTTTTTTTTTTTTTTTTTGGAAGGTTTTGATCATCAGTTGTCAGGCTGTATTTTAGAAATACAGTTTTGTATTAAATTTACCCTCAGCCAACAGAGAAGCTGTAATCTGAGCTCACAAAACAGCAAATCTTGCTCTTCATGTTTTTCTGGGATGCATGTAGTTAGTTTATCTTTATTTCCATCCAGTTAAGGGCTACCTTATATATGAAAAATGGAATCATAGGTGGGTTCCTTTGTCTCTATTTTTTGGTACCAATGATGTGTCTGTGTATATATGTAGTTGAGAAAGCAAATCTATCTGTCCTCTTCCATTTTATAAAATTTCTACCCATCTGGATGTTTTTATCTTGGAGAAGATGGGAAGAAATATAAACTTTCCCCACTGAGCTTTAGACTGCTAGTGAAATGAACAGTCTTGCTCACTGGAAAGTTAACCCCTGTGAATGGGTACATTCGAAAGGTTATGAAAGAAAGAAAAAAAAAAAGTAAAGTCCTAAATTGGATTGCTGGCAGCAGCTCCTCATGTTTCACTTAAGCCACTTTAGTTAAAATCATTTTCTTTTTTTGTTTGCCAGGAAAAACAAGATGCTTTATTCAAGTTCATTACCTCTAATATTTTATAAGTAGGTGGGTACCAAGCTATGCTCTGTTTCCTATGCACTGATGTACTCTCAGATGAAAGCATCTTTCAGAAGTTGCTGTTTTGCTCCTATTTGGATACAAGGTATCCACCATTGTGCACAGGCTCTTAAGGAGATTTTGTTTGTACTGCCTCATTTAGGTCTGTGCCTGGATTTGCAGCCTCAGCAGCTGTGCCTCTTAAATATGGGGGAAATGCTTTTTTTTTTCCACTTGCCTTTATTCTTTGTTTCTCAACATTAGGCATACCTGAGACGTTTCTCTCTTAGCTCATGAATAAGGGCAAACTTAAAGCACAAACATGATGTCTGTGCTTACCAGCCCAGATTCCCTAATACCTGTAGAGATTTAGGAGGTGGTGTTAGGTGTGAGCCACCTTTCCTATTGGCTATGATGGACAAAATGCCCAGTGCTGCTCATCTGCGTGGACTAAGGTATCCACACAAATATGTCCACAACATGTAAATATTCTGCATCAGACTCTGCCCTGTTTGTCTTCTGCCTGAGGCTGGCTGTCTGCTTGGTGCCATGGTGGACAACATGCACTTTGGGATGCGCTTTCTCTGGGTTTTATTTCGCACAAGAGCAAGATGCTTTCCTGTTGAACTCAGACGTTATTAAAGACTTGAAACTTCTCCCAAATTATCACTAATTGTCTGCGGAATAAAATCATTTTTAACTCTGTTCCTCATTTCTTCATCCACGCCTGATTTAGCATGGGTGCAGTATCACTGGAGGCTTTGCTGTGGGTCCCTGAGCACTGTTCCTGGGTAAAATAGTGCCAGCTGCACCTCAGTGGGTGTGTGCCAGGGAACATTTAGGACACAAAGAGGTCTTAATAGTTTGGACTAATCTCATTTTAAAGCAAAAGAATTGAGAAGACAGAGTATCATGAAGAATGACAGAGAGTGAAAGAGCAACCTCATTTAAAGAGTATGAATAACTCAAGGAAGGCACTTCTAAGTGCTCTCCTGGGGCTAAGAAGCAGTCCAGCCTCATCCAGGGGCTGTAAATAAGATTGCCCCCAGGGTTATGCTGCTCATGGAACTGTACAACTAAACTCTTTCTGCAAACCATGGGCTCAGTTTGCTGGTATTATTACAATTTCCAAAAAGCCTTTATAAGTGCTGCAAAGGTGATGGAAACCCAGCTGCTTGGCTTCTTTCTGGCGCCTGTCCCAAGCCCCACACAAACATAGTAATTGCTGCTGCACAGTACTGCGGCTGTAGCCCAACCAGACATAAGTGCTCCCCAGTTTACCTAAGGGCCTATTTTTTATTTAAACTGAAAAAAAACCCCAAAACACCCACAACAAAAATTAAAAGTAAATTGCTGCTTTAAGGACTCTTTCTTTAACACCCTCTAAAATGCTCAAATGGACTTTTAAAGCAGATGCATGTAGTGCACTATGGGTGAGGATTAAGCAAACCCAGATTAATTGTACAAGGAGTAATCAAATGTGGAAACACCCTGACTTTTCCCCTTGGGGGACTTCAAATGAGCGGCAGTGTTCAGAGCAAGCTTTGTTGGTAGGAGCCACCTCCTAGACCGTTTCCTAAGAGCAGTGCAATAGTTGACGCAATCCTGCCTATTAACCTTTTATTTTATGTTCTGTATATTTTTATTATGGAAGACAATAGGTAGACCAGTGTGCTCAGCTAATCAGGCTTATTTACATCCAGCCAGTGTTGGCATCATTACTGGAACACACACAGTAAACAACTAGGATCTTTTGCTATTTTAGAGAGAAAATACCTGGTGTTTTAGGCAGGATGTCAGCGGACGTGGTGAGTGAGTCTGATTTTTAGAAATGGTCATTCTGTGCTGCCTGGAAGTTGAAAACATCCCTTCCAGGTGTCTGTTTCAGCATTTGAAAACCAATGGTCACCTGAAAGATTCGACCCAAGTTTCACACAGAAGGCAAAATGGGTATCAGTAACTAAAGTGGAGGCATGAAAAATGAATTGTCTTTTTCTCCCTGGAGAAGAGATCCATTCTGTTGGAGCTGGATAACATTTGGAAGCTCACAAAGCTCCTTTTCATTAGAGAAATGAAAGCCTTGTCATCCCTAGAGCTCTTAATTAGGCACCTTTTGCCATTCACACAAATCTGTGTCTCTGCTGTCAAGTCCTATTTGTTTTCAAAATTGATTCATTCATTTCAGCTCTTTTGTTGGGCAGCAAAAACAGATAGACCAAATGAATCCGAACACTTTGTAAATTGTAAGGGTTTTAATATAATCAGCAGGGCCACGCCAAGCTCAGAGAGCAAGTGAACACCAACCCTTTGTTGCAAAATGCTCACAGAGCAATAAAAAAAATCACATTCAAAGCAGAGAGGGCTAGAGAGGAGAGTGAAAAAAGCAGATGTGGAGTATTAGCTGCCTGCAGACCTGTGTGGTACTCTTGCATTTATGGAGGGTATTACCCTGGAGTCATTAATCCTCACATGGATAGAAGGGGTCAAAATGAAAGTATTAGGTTTTAACAGTACTTCAGCTGAATGTTTTAGTGCAGGTTTTCTGATGGGGAATGGTTTAAATGTTTTATTTAAAGGAGTTGGAATTTCTTTCTCATCAGCTCCTGAAAAATAATGTCTTTTAGTACTGAATATAAATATACACTGAGATGAACTCTGTAAGCCTTCATTTGAAGCATTTCTCTATTATGATAATATTCAATGTCTATTTACAAGGAGGTTTTTAATTCATGCAGGAAACAATTCCTTTTGTACAAACATGTAAATGTATATACAAATGCAAGCATTTGCATATAAATGTTTTCTCTTCATTATTTCCTTGTTTTAGAAATCTCAGTCAACCCTGAAACAGGAAGAAGCCATCACTAGTGGGAGCTGCATGAGGTGTCAGGGATGTGTGACTGGAGGTCATCAGTGAAGCCAAGTAAAGGTGATGTGAGCCTCACCATCCAGGAAGCTGAGCCTTCCCTAAGCATGGCTGCTGCTTTCCAAGCTGAAAAGAGTCTCCAGTTATCTGCATTTTCAGGTGTGTCTGATCTTTTCAAGAGGTGACACTAAATATATGGAAGTATTTTTCACAAAATTTTGTGCAAACACTCTAGGTTTTTTCCACATCATGTATTTTAGGTTTAAAGCTAAGGTTGTTCTTCACATAGATGGAGGGCTGGATGGCCCAATATTAGTCAGTGTACGGCATTTTGCAAGTGGGATTATAGCCAAAGGTAATTACTTAGTTTATGTGGTCACTGTGTTTTCTGGGGAGAAGGGGTTTTAAAAAAAGGCCAACATGATTAGAGGAAAAGAATAAAGATCATTAACTGAAAGTCCTATAGGAGTCATTTTCACATTAGTCATCTGATTGTCTTTTCAGTATACTCATCTTTCTCTCTAAAAGTGGTATCAGCTCTGGTTATTGCTCACCATGTTTTGTGGCTGCACAGTCGAGCTGTGCTATGAGACAGCCCAAAAGCCTTTCCTCACATGCACGTGGAGGAATATAGACTGTGTGTTAGATGCATCGTGTATCCTTGCAAATTCCCATCAGCCAAATTGTACTAGTACTTTTGTCTCAGCTGTCAATATTGGTTTTTTTTAATCTTTTTTTCCTCAGCCTGTTAAAGAAGTTGCCAATGAAAGTATCAGTGCATTAGAAACAGCATAGGGAATTATAAAAATCCTCACCTCTTGTGCCCATTTGTTGTTGCTGGTGGTATTACATGAGATTCAACACAAATACCTTTATTTAGTTGAATACAGTATGATATGCTTCTGAATTTTTCCTTTTTCAGAGATAAGCAAGTCTTTTATTTTATTGATCAAAAGCTGAAATTTCCATAACCACACTAGGAGTCTTGCTGACAAAGCAGTGTAAGCAAATTATCTTGTAGGTACTTGCTTCCTAGAGGACTGAATCAAAAAGGATTTATCAAGAGGGTTTCTTACGAGTAGCCAGTGCTTGCAATGCCCAGCTCAGACTGTTGGCTTGTATACGAGGAGTATCAGATCTTGGACATTGCCAGTGAGGCCTCTTCAATGGTGGGTGCTCTAGCTGCAGAATTTCATATGCACTTTTTTAGCCCAGGGTTATAAAAGTCCCTGCAGTGTATATTTTGATTATAAAGGTGAGAGGTGGTCTATGCATGTACTTTGCATTTGCATTGAATTAGCTGGAATTTGCAGCACAAGTTCACTTCAATAATGACAGTAAAAGCATTACGCATCAAGACACGCTGGAGATGTGTAAAATTCAGCAAGCTCACCCTTAAGACTCTAACTTACTTAGTTTCCACTGTGTAAAAAATAAACTTAGGTCTCCACCTGCAAAAAATCAGAATGAAACTCTTCTCAGAAAAGCAGTTTCATCTTGTAGTGTATCAGGACCAGGCATCTGGTAGTGTCAAAATGAAAATGTGACATGTTGTATTTAGCTAGACCTGAGATGAGTTTTGAAAATTGCTCAAGCTTGGAAAGTTTTACATGGTTTGGGAGGAGGATGAGCTGCTGAAATGCTCAGCTCAGCTATAGCAGCTGCTGCAGATCTCACATAAGTGTTGAGCAACACAAGATTAACAAATCTTAGGCCTGAGAGATAAAAGTCACCAGGGGAGAATATGATGTACCCTCCAAAACCTGTTTATTGTTTGTATTTGAGCATTGGACTGCTCCAGAAAACCACTGAGTAGCTGAAAATATGTTGTGAAAATCTGCAGCTATGCTTTGCCAGCACGTTTGTTTAACCACTAACAGAATCACTCTGTTAAAGGTGCAGAGTCTTGCCAGAGCTTCAGGTTTTAAGCTTTAATCACATTTTGAGTATTCAGCTCAGAGCCGTGTATCAGACCTCAGTAAATCACAGTTTGGACCTTTGTTTTTACCCCTCCATCTGAAGTGACATGCAGGTTGACCCTGCTTGGGAGCTTCCCTCTCCATGGTGGGAGAACACATGAAAAGAGTCTGAATGCCAATTTTCAATTTTCCATTGTTCGGCTCTGACTCAAGACATGTCCTCAAAATCCAGAGCTGTCAGGCTTTGTCCTGCTTATCTAAGCTTTAGTGGAAGAGTGGAGCACTTCAGCCCCTGAAAGCAGTGCAGACATGCACAGCCTTTTTACCCATCACCACCTCCTCCAGCCTCCCAGCAGGTTTGGGACAATGACACTGTGGCCAGCTGGTGTCATACACACCCCCCAGTTCAGTTTGTCATGCTCAGCTGCCCTGTGCCTGCAGCTGTACAGAGGCTCCCACCTGCATACAGGCAGTTGCACAGCTCCGGTATTTGCTGTTTACAGCTGGTGTAACTGCTCCCATCATGCTGGGGAGTCCTCCAAAGCTGTGGAGCTACAACAGCATCTCCTCAGTGTGCCAGAGCATCCTTATGGATGGTTTTGTTGTTTTTTTTTTTTTTTAAACTGTTGTAGTATCAGCATGTCTATGGTTAGAAGCCTGGGACCTTGGGCACCACAGAGGTGCTGTGGACATGCCACAGCCCTGGGAGCAGATCCTGTGGACACCCCACAGCACTGGGAGCAGACCCTGTGGGTCAGACAGGCATTGAGCTGAGTTAAACAGCAATTTCTTAACAGGAGAGTGATGCCACTCGTGTGCCTCTGTGGAGCCCATGTATCTCCATGTTATTTTGCTGTGTCACATTTGCTGTTACAAGCCTCTGTTTATATCTTCCTAGTTCACTCATCTCCAGTAATTATTGACATGTCTTATTAGCACCAGATGGCTGTATTTTAGCATGGGGCAATATCAAAGACTCCAAAAGCTTCCATAAATATGTAGCCTTTACCTGGAACCTTATCAAGTCAGGGAATACGTCACTGATAATACCTCACAGAAACAGTGATTTGTGAGAGCAGTCAGAGATTTGTTGACAGATAGCAGATAATTTGTTAACATTCTAAAACCAGCTACAAATAAAATTAGTAACATTCAATTAACCAAATTGGAGCAGGGAAAGGGAAAGCAAATGCTTTCTTTACATAACAATAAAACTTTATAGAAAAAAAGTGAGCTGGTGGTAGTATCAAATATCTTTTGATATTGTCTGCTCAGGACAGCATAATAATGCAAGAATGAGTAATCCCAGGAGAACGCTGTTGCACAAACACATAAACCTCCTCCAGCATTTCAGTTAAACTGAAAGCCTGATGTGATTTTCAGTCCAGGGTATGACGCATGGTCTGAAAATAATACCTCAGGAATACCTGTTCAGTGTCGTCTTCATTAATCTTTGATGTGAATTATTTTGTTTTCAGTAGTGATAACAATCCTGTGATGGCTCTGGAAGCCCCTTCATGTTAGTAACTAGCTGCACACATCCAAGATACTCACAGGCACAAATGTCAAAAGAAAGAGTGGTGGAAGGTACCATATGGGAGGTGTGTACAGACAAACCATCACACCCTGTCTGCTTTGCTGTCCTCTATTGCATAGGCTGAATTGTGCAGGACAACGCAGGAATCCTTCCTCTCCTTCAGGCAAGTAAAGGTGAAATGCTAAGAAAACTAATTTTTCTCTTGCTTTCAATTTGCTAACAGTAAAATAAAATTTAAACAAACAAACAAAAAACAGTATAAAATGCATATCTAGGGTAGCACTTCCAGGGATAGTCCATTCTGTCAGCTGTGTGTAGGCTGCTACCAGCTTAGTATGTAAAGTCAAGCGCTGTTGCACAAAGGCATCAGTAGTGCCCTCAGCCTAAACCCAGTGTGTGTGTGAAGGGAGCTGACAGCCTATCTATAGAAAACTCTTAATCTTAGACCAGAATAAGTTCTGTAGCTGCAGGCAGCAATGCACAGGAGTCCTTAGATACTTGGTCTCTTGGCTGATAATCAGCTGGTTTTCTCATATTTTTAGTGGCTACTGCTTTAAACTTTTGTAAGTCCTAAGTGACTAGTCTGAGAGACATGATGTGGTGGAAGACTCAAAGGGTGCATTAGTCACCATGTTCTTTGCTAAGTGAGACAAATAGGAGCCTGTGTAAGAACCACAGTCAGAGGAAGGAAGTTTAGTGTCAGTCCTGGGTAATGAAACTGTGTGGGTTTATATGTCTCAAAGTTTCATACAATACTTCCTTCTAAAAGATTGATTCATGAGTCCTAAAACTTCAGACAAATAACCTAGTGTTAAAGGACAGCCTTAGCGAGGGACAGGTACAATCTGAGACCCTGCAGCTGTGGGAATGTGGTTCACAAGATATTGATCTTCGACGGTCCTGAAATGATTTGGACCCACTACCATCTCCATTACTGCTTTACAACAGATTCTCTGAAAATGCCTGTGTTTGGAAGAAATAATTCTGTGCTTTTAGAAAGTTGAATTTCCCTGGCAAACCCCATCACTGGCTCTAAAGGGAGAACTCACACAGGTAGGGAAGACTCAGTTACAGAGGTTTGTAGCTTCACATGGAGAGAAAATTGCAGGATTCATAAAGCAGTAGCTGGAGGAAGTGTGTACAGATGCTTTAGAGACCTCTTGTGCAGACAGAAAGCACCGTAACCCATAGACTTAGAAGCAGGATTAACTTTGTCTTTCAGCACTGGTTCACTTAAATACTTCACTGCCATCATGAATGCTACTTAAACACCCTCTGGGATGACTTTTTATGTAGACTTCAGCATGTTCTATCTAGAACCTTCCCCCAAACGAATCATCTCTTTGAGCATCTCTCTGGATTTAGTGGCTGGGCCCTGTGACTGTGTCTGTCTTTTAACATGCAGTATCTGACAGTTTATTGTTTTAACATTGCACCCTGCACGTGGTGACTGTATGCACTTGACTTTACCCCCTTGTTTTTCAGTTTAGAAACAGATGATTCTAGATGGGATTTTTTACAGCATGAAATACCTGATTCAGCAGGTGTGGCGTCACATGGTGCCTTCCTCAATAGCTGATGTTTCTTGAACTCATTTTGAAATCTATAAAAGGCACTAAGAAAATTAGGAGACGTGATCAACCACAGCTTATCCATGCTAAAGCTTCACAGCACTACTCAGTAACAAAATGTGGGTCAGAATTTGTGACCACCATCACATCAAATATCAGTATGATCAGTTTTACAAACCATGAAGCATTGAGGTTCACTCTGGGAGCTTACAACATATTTTCATTTAGTTCAGGAAGCATTAATTATATTTTATATGATAATTTTATTTTATACTAGTTAAATATATTTGACTTCATAGATGATAATTCCTAAATCTTTTTTTTAAAGTTCATTTTTGTATTAGTGATGTTCACATTTCTCCTTCCTGCCTGCCTGCCTGCCTCTGCATGCTTAATGAAGTCCATTTTCTGCAAGGGAAGCACAGGGGCATGTCTGCAGAAACAGACAACATACCTTTTAAAGCCCCTGGAAAGGACCACCCTTACAAGGCAGTCTCTCATCAAGAAAGGACTGTCAGCAGGATCTCCAGAGCAGATTAGAAAACCTCTGTGGAGCAGGGCATTTAAATAACCAGCTCTCTTGGTCCCTTAGGATGTGCCAGTCTGTGAAAACTTTCTAAATCTCACAGTCCTTTCAAAACGTTTCTCCACTTCACATGGAAAGCTGCTCGAAGTAGGACTATGTTATAAAGTGTCCTGTGTGAGGTTGGCAGAAGGGGGTTTTCAGAAGAATGGTTTCTAAACTGCTGGGTTTTGAAGTTTGCTTACAGACCTACTTGAGCTGTGCACTCCTAGAACCACCACACTGCAGGTGCAAGGAATGACTGCAAGAAACCCTGGAGGATGCTAATCACCCCAGATCCATACCCTGTATGGAAGCTGGGCTTGTTCACAGGGTTTTCTCATGCCACACATCAGCCATGCAAGGTCTTAGGGCTGCCTTCACTGTGGTTCTTTCCCAAACTCACTCACTGCCTCCTCCAAGTCCCACATTAGTCTGTCCTCACACAAAGAGCTCACTGAAGTAGCTCTTCTATGTGTACAGAGACTTCTAATGCTCAGAAATGGCAACAGAGTACCAGACTTCTTCAAAGGAGAAAATGGATGATGAGAGCACACATAATAGAGGCTGCTACAAGCAAGTATCTGAAGAACAGGATGAGGAGGTAGAAGAGATGAGTCGCATGTGCAGCAGGCAGAGTATGCACTTTGCTTTTGTTAGTCAGAAAACTGTGTCACTTTAAATGCTTTTTCTGACTTCCTGGAGCCCAGTCAAAATGCTTTTGATTGTCCAGACTAAAGGAGCTGGGTTTGCTGGGTAGGTGGTTGCTCTCAGAAGGAAGAGGCAGTTGTGTTCAAGCTCTTCCCATGACCTGAATTACTGGTCGAAAACCAAAGCAGTTTCTTAACTGAAAGGTAAATGTCAAATGATACTAGAATTCAATTATTTCTTATTTCCACCTATCAAAGAGAATTAGTGAGAGGGATTAAGTTGATAAATGTATCAAGTAAACCAGCAGTGAAAACAATATACTCCCTTTCGACAACTGTAAACAGTTACTACTGTGTGATTTGGAAACTGTCAATTAGCCCTAACCATGGTGAATCAGAGCTTCTTTCTGGTGTAATGAAAACAGAGCATCTCACCGTCACATCAGTACAGATTGCATTAACCTGAATGACTCCTGTAAGGCTAAACCTTGCCTTGGCAGGCAGATTGAACACTGCATTACAAGCCTTGCCTTTAACTTATCTTTGTAAAACTTCCATTGATTCTACTCTAATTTAAACTAGAAATACAGAAATCATCAGGTTTGAACAGACCACTGGTGCAACTAATTCGATTTTTTGTTGCTAACTGTAACCAGTGATGGATGGACTCAGGGGGAACAAACCAACAACTCATGCCCTGTCCACTCCCTCTTTCTCTTCCTCCTCATAACCTTCCCCTAATTAGTTTAATTCAGTGTGATGCCGTGCCATAGAGGAACAGATTTCTTTACCCCCAGCTGATGACAAGTTTGTGTACTGAAATGGAAATATTAACAGCTTTTGTATCTTCAAACTCTCCAGTATTACTAGAAATGATATTCCAGAGAGTGTAAATGTCAAATTCCAGTTTGGAAATAGTTCTTCTGTATCGCCTATATTAGAATCATAGGATGGTAGGGGTTGGGAGGGACTTCTGGAGATCTAGTCCAACCCCCCTGCCAAAGCAGGATCACCTAGGACAAATATAAAATAGATTATTGTAAGAAGTTTCCAAATTCATTGCCAGGAGTGCCTTCTTTTTTTTTTTTTTTTCACTGAATGCATGCTTTCAGTAGGAGACCACGTTACTCCATGAGAACCACTATCTGCCACATCTCCTCTTTCACTATTAATCCCTGGCTAAATTTATTTGGTGAATTCAGTAGGAGTTCCTCTTAGTCTTATCACAGTGTAAACAAAATCTAAACCCCTTTCCTTCAGTTGCTGGGAATCTGTCTCTTCGAAGAAATTGCTAACTCTTTGGGAAGAAAGATCTCTCAGCTAGAATAATTTCTTCTTAGTCCAAAGATTGGTATAGCTTTATTGATTAGCTTCTCCAAAATATCTGTTGACCTAAGTTCCCAACCTATGACATATTAAAGTGATTTTGCTATGAGCAGTTGCTCTGCACTTTACAGCTGGGCCCACTCGGGGTTTCAAACTCAGGATTTGAAAATGAAAGTACTGGAAGTTAATTACTTTTTGTCTAAAAATATGATACTGTTTCAATTTCTGAGATAACATTAGTTTTACTTGGCTCATACCACATCATGCTTTATTTTACCTGAATCTCCACCGTGCTTCAGACTGGTTCAGCTATTAATACAGCAAAGTCCCTGTTCTTGTCAACCTCTGGCTGCAGAGATGTTCTCCAAAACTCTGTTGCTGGTGTTCAGAGACTGTGTATTATCAGCATATTCGTTCCATACATTAGCAAAAATGCCTGCCTATGAATTAGGAAAAAAACTCAGAAATATTTTATTCCTCATGACTACAAATACCACAACCTGCTACAATGTAGATTAGAAGGTTGCAGCTGTACTTGAATTAAAGAGGTATGAGAGTCCTTCAGGCTGCAAAGGTAATGGGGAATCTCTGAGTAAAGCATTTTCCTACTCACGTGTGAAGCTGGAGCATGCTGCTGGGAAGTTGCCGCACAGCTTTGCAAATCAAGCTATGTTTGAATAGTAGCTCCACTGCAGGCAATGTACTACAATATTTTTTAAATTCAAGTTTAACTACTTTTCCTATCTTTATTCTTTGCATTGGTATGTACAAAAGCTTTTCATTCAAGTGGGAAACTAAAAGATAAGTGAGTAAGAATGAAGCTGTCAGGAGGTTAATCTGACAATTCCCATGCCAAACAGGGAAAAAGTTTAAAAGCTGAGGCTCTTTAATATTAGGATATTGGAGAGAAAAACACCCCAAAGACCATGTTTGTGGGAAACGTGCAAGATTTTACGGACTTTCCGAGTGTGCAGTAACTGTAGGGCTGAGTGAATCTCAAAAAACAAGTGGATTTAGGTGAAATTGATAAAAAAGAATAAAGGACCAAATTGTTGCTAGGGCTTCCCTCACTGAGAATGTTTTAAAAATAATTAAAATAAATCAGGAGGTAAGGACAGAAGATTTCACTAACTATAGAAACTTTTATTTGAAACTCAACTTATATTTACAGCATAGATAGTTGTGTGTGCACACACGGAGAATTGTACGCTTCAGTGTTTCCTAATCTTGTTCTCAAGCAGTGCCAGAATATGTTTTTTTGCAGAAATCACCTCTGCAGCTCTGCTGTCAGGAGTCCCTACCCTCAAGAACAAGTGTAGTGAGCACTTCTGGGCTGGTGTCTCATTCATAATGGAACAGCCAGTCCCATAAACCTGTTTTGCTTAATGATTAAAGGCCAATAGGTAGAGGCAAAAATTCAGAAATTTGGATGTAGCATTAAATGCACATGGAGGAGTTTGTACAGTAAAGAAAATGCTTAATTTTTACTTGTAGATGAGGGTGTGGTCAGCAGTGATGTCCTGTGTAGTTTGGAGAAAATGAGATAGGAGATACTGATGGATACAAAATTTATATTAATCTCATTTATCACAAAGCCACTACAGCATGAATTTGTTTCCAGTCTCCCATAATTTTTAGTCCTGTTCCTCTTGTCTTCATACAGTAAATCAAATGTGACATATCTAAACTCTGAAAGTTTGCCAGATGTTTCTTGTATTAGGTTATCGGGAGGCAATAGCTTTTAAGGGGCAGAAGAGTTTGGGCTATCTGGTGAATGTAATCAAAACAGATGCATGTGAAATTGAGGAGCTTGTTTAAGGACAGGCCAACATCAGCGGCTCAGTGGGAAGTAGGCGGAGAGCAGCACATCAGAACTGCACCAGGATTCCCCTTCTGTGGGAACTGTCATGGGCTCGGACATGTGCACGACCTAAATGAGTCCCAAAAACCATGAGAAGGAAGCTATGATACATCTCACTGAAAGATGTTGCCAAGAGACTTTTTGGCAGGCTAAAGAACATGAACATTGGGAAGAAATAAAGTGTAAGTTGAAAGTAAAAAATAAGAAAGAATGTCCATGGCTTGCTTGTTTATTTGTTTGTTTTGTTTTGTTACTTACCTGCAAAGATAAGTTTTCTTCTGAGAGAATGCAAGAAGGAAGACTGTAACACTTATGCTGTCCATTACTCCCTTGAAAGAGTTTTAAAGGGACTGCTCAGAGTCTGTCAGGGTAGAGATTCTGCTGAGTTTAATGCCAACAGTGAGGGTTCAACTGGAAGCAGAGGGGCTCCAGGTTTGCTCCCAGCTGTTTCATCATAACCTCATGGCAGAGGGTATTGCTGAGATGACTCAGCTGTCCTACCTAAGAAAGTCTTGCCTGATCCGATTTATTACTCAAAATATAAAGAGAACATTGTCAAAAAATGGAAATGTTGTCAAAGCCAAGTGCACAATGACTGAACTGTCACTTGGAGAAGCAAAAAATTCTGTTGCTTAAAGAGATCACTTTTTTCCTAATATACCTCCAGAGCTGTTTGCATCTTCTATTAATGTTTGGTGAAGGAATCTAAATAAAGAATTAAAATACAAGCACTTCACACTCTCCCAACTCCATTTCTTTGTCCAAAACACAATGTTTCTCCTGCTTAAAATCCCATTCTAAGCTTATAAAGAGTCTGCAGCTTTTCCATGTGGCAATTTTTTGAGGCCGCTAGAAAGCCAAGGACAGAAAGAGCTGCATTCAGTAACTTGAAAACTCTTAGTTCTGAATAAATGAAGTAGGGTGTACAAAGGCTGAATTTTTTTTTGTTTAGAGAAAAAGTTTCAAAATTAGGAGGCTTAGGTTAAAGAAAAGATTAGCCAAAACTTTCTAAAGCTGAAATGAAGCACTGCCTTTACCATGTCAGCCAGCTGAAGTGGATTGGTCTGGAGTTCGAGTCTAGTGGCACAGGGAACAGCAATCGTTGCTCTCTGGGCAGTGAAAGCATACTGTATAACAAAGAAAATGTGCCATGGGTCTAGACCTTACATTCCCATTCTACTTAATACCATTTGCAGAATTTGGCTCCAAACACAGGAATTTCCAGCCTGAGAAACACTATAGTCCTGGTATAACAGGAGCGACATCACGGCATGCTGTGGTGCTCATTGCTTCTGGCTGGATTGCCATCCATACCCTGAAATAATATGTCTGGGCCCCAGGAGGGGAACCTGCTTCCAGAAAATCCAGGAGGGTCCCTGTGAGCTTCCTGTCTTCAACTAGGATAGCGTGCCCTGGAGATGTAACAAGAGATGTGTTTTGTTCTGCAGGCAATAAATCACTGCTAAGCTGCTTACCTGAATTTGTACCAGCTCCCTGCTTTCCTGAGATGCTGCATGTCCAACCTGCTTGCTACAGCCCATGACATCCCCTAATGCTGGAGCCAGGTACTGCTAATACCACATGTGCTGTTTTACTGTTTGTATTAGTTAATCTGCTTCTCACTTTTGTAGCCTCAAAATACTCACTGAATATCAGACATTCTCAGTTTGGTCAGCTGTAGGTCATTTGAACTCATATTTCCTATTTAAAATGCTTAATTAGTTACCTGAAATAACAAAACACTGTGTTCTCCTTTCTGAGTGCTGACAGTGCTTAAGCAGAGGCTTGAATTATTGTTGAATGCTGTGTTAACATACATTTGTGAAGTGAGCTAATTTATTAGTCTTCCAAGATACGCAAAATCTTTCAGTGACTACTGAGTAGCCATGAAATATGTGAAGAAAAGCAGCTACCCCAAAATTCTGCAACTTCTTTTGGGTATAAATTTATTTCAATTTCTGAAATATGTATGCAGCTCTAGGACATTTATTTGCAAGGTACAGACTGGTTCAGGAGTACCTAGAGTACCTTAACCTTGGCTGAGCTTGTGTAGCACAAAAATAAAATCATATTAAGCAGTAACTTCAGTAATTTAATTTTAGTAGACAAAATTTATGAAGGAAACAAATTTCAGTTATGCCTATATATTTGTAGAAGATGAATTTTCAGTTGTTAAATATAAGTGTTCATGGACAAGCTTGTGCACTCAACCAGGGAAAGAAGAGAATCAATATCACCCCAGAGCAGCAGCTCAAATTTCAAATATTCACAGCTTGTGAAGTTGAACTTGTGAAGTTTAATTGACCAGGAATAATTTGAGGACAGAGAGATCTGTATGGGCTTCATAGACAGAATGCAACTGAGTTATTTACTAGAAATTATTTATTCCACTTAGAAATTATGGGACACTTGCAAGGGAGCTGCACATTTCCTAAAATCTTAACTTTAATTTGCTCATGAACACTGCATGATACTCAAACAGAAAAGGAACAGCAATTAGGAACTTGTTTTCATGTAACTCCCTCCCACTATTGCTCTTTCAAGTAGTTCTTGAAATGTCTATCCTGGATATCCATAAGCACATACCTCCTGCTACAGCCACACAGCATTTATCTGTAAAGAAGATTAACAAGGGATCCATGATCCTTTTTGCTTCTGTGACTTTCAAGTTCAGAGCAGAATTAACCTGTGATTTTTGCCTCTGCATCTCTGCTTAGACCTGTGAACTAAATGCCCATTTTTCTTCCTCAACTGCCAGTGAATATTTACTGTAGTTTTTCCTGTAGAGCCTCTTCCCTCCGGCAGAGCTGAGAGTTTGGCTCATCCAATTGCAGTGTCATTTTTCTGTAACCTACAGCAAAGCCTTGCTCCGCTGTGCAGTTGCTTAAAATTACATGTCTCTGGAAATGCCAGGCAGGAATCAGGATCTGGTGGGAAAAGTGCTTCTGGGTAAATGGGACAATCTTCAGACCCCAAATATTGCAAGTATTGTAATCAAGGTTGTAAAAGCTCAGTTAAGTGAGTGTTGAGAGGAAGAAAGACAAAAGTAAAGTGAACAGAACTTAGGAGATAAGTAACATTTCATTTCTGTTTATAAACTCAAACCTTGTCTCCACTCTAAAAATTGCATATTGTTTATGAATATTACTGTTGGCGGAAATAAAGTAATTTGGAGGAATCTGTGGTGACTTAGAGGTCCCATATGAAACACTCTGGTGTCATGCATGTAATTGGTGTCCAGATTTGCCACTTCTGTAAGCCCTTTAAATTAATCTCCAGCCAGGGTCCCTTCACCAGCCAACACACCAGGCTACCTCTGGCTAGGTTTGCTAAGGCAGCCAGGTCATCCCGTCGTAGAACTGTCATGTCTGCAAATTTGTCATTCTGAATTAGAGTCTTTACTACACAGCTTCAGATATCAAGCAACTGGTGAGATTTGTGTTGTATAAGGCATCTGTGAGCTAGCTCATGAGCCCAAAGTGCAAGAAAATATGAAATGGAATAAAATCCGATAGTTTTTCACCTCATGCCTAGCTATAAATACAGTTACTATATAAATGCATACTAGCTAGAGAACACATACAAAGTGCAGTGATGCTTACTGCTTGAAAAAATATCACATCCAGACTCGAGGTTTTAGATCTGACTGGGGAGCTTCGGTGGCAAAGATCTTCCCTTTTAAAAGATAAAACCAAAAACTAATCACATTGCAATTTCTTTCTCCAGGTCTACCTTAGTGCTAAGGTTTTATCTTCAAGATTTAAGTAGGTAACAATGTTTGACCCATTCAGACTGTGAACTCAGGAGCCCCTAATTAAGAGACACAGTTATGATGCATGAGTTCCCCTGCCAAGCACCTGGCATCCCTGCCACAGCATTCACCTCTTACTTCAATCAAATGAATGTTAAGAGCCTCTTAATATTAGAAATTTTAATGGTTCCATTTCGGAGAAGGTGCCTCAAGGCTGTGGACTGTAGGCCTGGGAGTGCTGAGCATAGCTGTCTGCTCTGGGCGAGCTGGTTTGCTGGTGATGCCTATTCACTCCCTTTTCAGAGTCTGGTCTCAGCATTTTAGTCAGCACCACCTCTCTGTAGGACATCTCCTTATCTCATCTTTCCTATAGGTGCAGGCCAAGTGACTGATGCAAATTATAATGATCCTTTGGTGCTTTGCCCTATTTTAAAGCCCTTTTGTTGCTTAACGGCACACAGTCTCTTTCAGCATTTAAGCAATATGGTTTGGGGGCTTTTGTGCTTTGATTAAAGCAACTTGTTTGAAGCGTTATCAGTGTTTCTTCCCTGTGGAAATTCTTACCCACATTTTACAGCTGAAGTTCCTCAGTGTAAACCATCCTGAGAAGCTAACAACTCCATTTTCAGGTCTGCCTCAGATCTTGTGGGTGAGCATCCTTTGGCTAGACTCTGACCTGATTTATGTGATTTTAAAATCTTAGACAGCACAGCTCACTCAAAAAACACCACATGTGATGTGTCTGGGCAGAAGCATAACAGTAGCCTGAATAGCAGTGGTTAAAGAAAATCTACAGGGAACTTGTCTGAGGAAAATAATAGGAGGTTTTAATATTTTACAGGATGAGCCTCCTACTTTGCATTTCTTCATAACTTTATGCTGTACATAGAATGAGAGTCCTTCGCCAGGTTCTAGACATTTCTTTAACAAGAAAATTGACTGGCAGGAGAATATTTTTTGCCTGTCACTCCAGGTGAGATGACTCTATTGACTTCTGTAGTTCACTGAAAAAGCATTAGAAAGGAAACTTTTATGTGCTTCGAGATTGCTAGTAATGTGAAGGAGACAAAATGAGGCACATTTCCATCTTTTTCATACAGCTCACCAGGGAACGTTTATTCCCATCCATTCCTTGTTTGTTTTTCTGGAGTGGACAAGGTTGTTGTCCCTGATTCTGGCCTTGCATCCCATCAACCATTCTACTCCCTGGTGAGAGCAGAAGAGCTGCTGTGGTCTGATATCTATTCAGCCTGATTTAGACTTCAGTGTCCACAACCAAACTGTGATTACAGATATCCTTCTTTTTGCCCTTGATGACAAGAAATGCTGAGTTTTGCAAGCTCAGTGGTGGCAATGGCATTCATACATGTGTTTCATTGTACTCCAGTACTTTAGTTTCCATGGCTACCACAGAAATTGCAGGTTTGCTATACAAATCGGTAGGAGTGATTCAGAACACCAGCCCATATGCTACAGCCTCCTGAACATCATTTTCCTCTCTTGGGTTCAACCGTGCTTCTTTCTGTCAGGGGCTGTAATGTTGTCTCCATTGGGTACAGCTGGTCTCTGCCACCGCTGGACTGCTTCTGAAGAAACTCAGTGCACACACCAGATTGACCCCTTGTGCTACTCTCAGTTGTCAAGTTTTTGAGCAGGGAACATGATCTGCATTTTGATGTACAGCTGAAATGCCTGGGGGGATGTTTCCTCCCTGATGGCTGGCTATTTTGCCGCTCCCCAGGTGTAAAGCAACTGAGTAAAGGCATATTTTAGCACATGATCATGGAGCTTTATGCAGAAAGGCTGCAGGTAGAACATAAAACCAGTCAGAATATGTAAAACAAAGCCCACCCAGGCCAGTATATGTTGTGACTGGAGACTGACAGCAAGGTCTGTGGGGAAGATTACAGAAATGCAGAAGCATCAGAAATACTCTTGCTGTCCCCCAGGTAGCTGCAGCTCTGCTTTCCTGAGTCAAAGATGGCATCTGTGTGGTTTTTTGCTTTGTGAATTTTTTTCTGTTGATTTGCCTAGTTGTGTTTGAACATGTATCCAATTTAGCCTCTGCAACATCCCAGCAATTGGCTTCACAGCTTCACTATGCACAGGGTGAAGAAATTGCCTTCAGTTGTATCTTTCTTAGCATTAGGCGTCCTAGTTCATGCAGTCATTCAACAACCAGGAGCTGTTCCATAATTGCAATCATTGCCCATATTCATGTCCTTTCACTTTCTAGTAATTTCTTTCTGAGAGTAATGGTGACCAGAACAGCTCATGGTTGTCAAGATGCAGATGCATTGTTGATGCCCCGGTTCCTTTCCTAGTAAATCCCAATATCTGGATTGCTCCTGAGTACTGATCTGTCACAATCTGCCAGATTACCAAAGTTTCTTTCTTCACTGGTAGCTACAAAGGCAAAGCTCATCACTGTGTGCTGGCATAGCTGGCTATTTTGAGGACTCTGCCAAACTCTTCCCTTGGGACCAGCCCATGCACTGGCATGCCTTGCTTGACAGGGTTAAGAATACAGCTGCTTTTGGAGACTAGACCAGCCTTTGGACTTGTGAGGCAGAAGATGTTGATTCACGAAGTTTGAGGTGCCTTTCCATCAAGTGACTTGTATCAATGCAATCTTTCTTGAAGGCTTTGTTTTCAGCAGCTCTCTGGGGAGAAGGCAGGACTCTGAGCTCCTAATCTGTAGCAGTAATGAGTTAATTGCCTCTCCAGGTTTGTGTCAAGTGGGTACTTCTGCACTGTGGACTGCTTTGGTGGTCCTCCAGCTCTGCCATCCCACAATATTTTACCTACTCAACTACTGCATGTCTTCTGCAGAGAATCGTAATCCAAAAGTGAGGATAGGAGATCGTCAAACCAGAAATGCCATCCTCTGACTTTATTTAGCCCAGCTTGAATTTTAGGCAATCTGTTGACCATCATTTATTAGAAGTGAAAGATACACTGAAGCAGGCAGTTCTGGTGCTCTGATAAAATTATCCTGTTGTAACTAGTCATAAAAAGTTGCACAGGGTGGTAATTACAGAAGTAGACTTGTCCCATTGCAACTTCCAAAGTGGTCACAAAGAACACCCTGACAACATATCCTGAAATCACCAAGTTCCTGGCAGTGTGTGCATTATGCCTGGCACATTCAGGCAAACAAGAAGTGTGTTTATCTGATGATAATCAAATCAATAGAATGCATTATTACATTTGAGTGTGTTATTGCAGTTATTAAATATTTTTCCCACAGTTTATAAAATAGCTATTTTTCAGAAACATTTTGCATCATACCACCATGAAAAAGATTTCATGAGGACTTTTAAAAGGTCTGTTAGCAATGGACAAATTCAGTTAAGCATTGTAACTGAACTAAAAAAAAAACATGAATAAAACATGAAATAGATTAAGCAAGAGGAGCAGCGTGTCAAGAAAAGATCCAAAATCTGTTTTGGTTAATGCTCATGGCATCAGTTCTCTAGAACTGCCTTCTTCATGTGCTGTTAACTGAAACTGCTTCATCCATTCAGATATCTACACTGCTGTGGAAAAAGTTTCTTACATGTTTTCATCTTTTACCAAATTGAAATTGAAGGAGAGTGACCGTATAGGATGGCTTCTGATACATAATTCTAGCATCTGAAGAAATTTAACTCTGCCCCGTGAAGTCACACAGCACTTGTTCAAGATGGGTGTAGATTTTGTTGCCAGATGAGAATATAGTACATTAGGCATGTAGGAGTTCTAATGTTTTTGGGTTTGTTTTTGGTTTGTTTTGTTTTGTTTGTTTGTTTTGTTTTGTTTTGTTTTTTTTTGTGGTAGATCTAAGTGTATCTTTGCAATATTTAATACTTAAACATTTTTTTTAAGAAATTTTAATTCTGACTTTGATCACTTGCATATCCTGTAAGTAACATAATTTAAGTTTTAGTTGTCTACAGTATTTTCTTTTGGCTCTTGTTCTTTGAATTTTTACTTAATTTTATGTATTCTGACTAAATCCATTGTAAACAGAACAGTAACGTGGACTGTTTCTAGAAGTTTGACAATATATAACATTGACCTTGCTAAGAAGCAAGGATATTTGTTCTGTGTTCCCCAAGATTAAGAGCATCACTAGATTTACTCACTAGCATTGCTGCTCCCTCCCCTAATAATGTATTTTGTGAATTTGTCCTCCAGGTTTAATGGAGGACAGTGCTAGCAATCTGGAAAATTTGGCAACATTACTCATTGTAAAAAACCTATTTACATATATTAAATATGCCTTGCTAAAGGCTAACAACTAGACATCCCTGAATATCCTGGCAGCACTGAACCTCTCAGGTACCCACACAACAGTCTGCAAGCCTTTGCTGTTTGGCTAGGTTATTTATGCAGCTGAGTCAACTGATAATCACTGTGAAGAAAACACATCCAGATGTTTACTGTAAAGCATTGAGTTCTTTGGAGAGGGACATTTACCATCACTGCAGGAAATAATAAAGCATCGAGTTAGACAAAAGACCCATCTACTATAATAATCTGTCTCTGTCCTGTAGCAAATGTCAGATGAACAGCATAAAGACAGGACAAGCATATGGGGATACTACTGAAAATACTCTCCCAGTCTTTGGTCATCTGCAGCATAACTATTTCCTAAACCAGTGACGGTGCCTGTTTTGAAGAGCTCTGACTGAGTTTTCTTCCATTAATGTGTCCCAGAAAATTTTGAATCCCTATAAACACTTGCATTTACAATCTCTGTGGAAAGGAGGTCCAATAATGTGGCAAGGATCTTATTCCAGTTTATCCTGGTTGTCTGCCTGAAACATTGGTTCTAGGAGAGAATTTTATTGGTGTAAGGTGTAGAGCAACTCTTATTGAACATTTTATGCTGCTTTTGGAATCACATAAAGGAGATGTCCACACAGCAAGCCTTGAAAGCAGGAGTAAGTAATCTTCAGTAAACAAACTGTAGCTGGGAAGCAAAAAACAATGTTGTGGGTGAACTCTGGTCTCCTCACTACATTTTCTTTCTTGAGTGTGTTTGCAGCTTAGCCTGCTTTAAAATAAGCGCACTCACGATGCTGTTTGAAACAATTCACCCTGCTTTGAAAAATGATGTGAATGTTCAGGTTGAGCTGGACAGAGTGTAATACTTAAGAAAATTTAGAACACTCTTAGAATCCAGGTATGCTTCAATTTGTTATGCTGTGGGACTGGCCCACTGCTGTATGAAAATTCCTTTTTGGACACTTGCAGTTTCTCCAGCTGTTGTTGCTCTCCACAGCAATTCCTACCTGCACGCTCTTGCATGTTGATCCTTGTTATCATTTATCAGTGTTACATCTGCCCCATTCTGTACTCTGATTACATTAGAATCCCATTAACCATAGTTGGCTGTCAGACAAAGGAAATGTCTTATCTTATTTTCAATATAAGACATACCCTCTGCTATGCTGCACGTCAGAATATTTCCAGGGAGTGATAAGGCTGCAGTTTTGATAGGATTCCTACATTTCTCTAAGGATTCATTGAAAATATGGCAGCTTGGTAGTTGAATATGAGATTATTAAATTGCACAGTATGGTGTCAATGTATTGTCTATGACATACAAAGTACTTCCTGAAGAGCTGTCCACACCCTTGCACTCCTTGAGAGCAATCCTTTCACAGCAGCAGGCAGCAGCCACCCTCCAGTGGTGCCACAACAGCAGCCACCCTTTCAATACATTAGAAAAATCATACCAGTGGAAAACTGGAGTGTGGCAGTCCTTTGAGAAGTATTTATGAAACCTGAATTTAATGTGCTCTGTAGTTTTTTTCTTTTTGTTGAAAGAGCAGGATGTCAGTAGAGCATTTGTCTCAAGGACCATATGCTGAATATTCCCTTCGGCACAGTTCCATGGACCTTGCCACAGTGTTCAGCTGTCACCCTTTCCTGTATATCTAGTCATGTTTGTACAGAGATTACAAGTCCTTAGTCATCAAATGCTCTTTTAAATACAACGTTATTTGCTGTTTCATGTTGAAAATATTTGGTGAGTTATCAAAATCTCTGCTCACTTGCTATTGTGTTCATTTTTGCTGTTTTTCTTGAGAAGACAGTCTATCTTCTGCAAGCTTCCCTGGAAATCAAATTGCTTAACAGCTTAAAGTCTTTAAAACAGTGTGAACCCATTTTCTTCTCTCGGACAATTTTATGCTTTCTACTAAGCAGTAATAAAACAAAACTGAAATACAAGGTTGGTTGGTTGGTTGGTTGGTTGGTTTTTTAATGTTCAGTCCTTAATTCTCAACCCTTCAGGATGGTCTCAGCTAATCTGCAGGTTTCAGCATCAAATATTATGGCATTAATCTGTAAAACTCATTTGTACTACAACACACTGTCACCTAAGGAGTTCCTCAAACCAAACTCTTTTTGTACTACGTACATTCATTTTCTGCTATCAATGGAAAAAAAAAAAAATAGCTTCAGACCACTAAGCAGCTGCAATCTTTTCTCTAGAGCTTATTTATCTCATGTTAACCGAATTGCGTATTGCACTTTATAGACACAGAAAGAGATCCCTGCTCTAAAGCAGGTGTCTGCAATGCTTCTAAACGTCACTCAGCCCTCTCCAGATACAAAAAGTTAATTGTGCGCCCACCATGAGAATGTGAGCAGGTTAAATATCGTGCTCTGTCAGGTTATTAGGTTTTCACCTCAGGAAATTCAGCTTCGATTGCCATGTAACCTACCTTAGCTGGTCACTCTGGAACATGTATGCAATATACACAAAAAAGTTAATAAAAATGCATCAGGCACCCCCCACTGACAGCTATTTAATTACTAGTCATTTGCTGCTCACATAGAGGGGCAGCGTGTTGTCCTCCAGGGATCTTCATTAGTACCATCCAATTTTGGCTATGTTAAGGTTCATTTTGTGGTCAGTGCTTTAAAAACAGAAAAATCAAATGTAATAAAAATGTAACGTGTAGTGTTATCACTGACAGAGTATCAAATATTGCTCTACAGAAACGAGACTTCCAGCTTGGTTTTCACATGCTTATAGTTTCTGTTGTTGTTGTTTCAAACTGTTTTGAGGATAAGAAGGGAAGAAAGAAAAAATCAGGTTGTGTTGTTCTTCAACAGAACACTACACCCAGGGCTTTGAGCACCTCTGTCATGACAGACCTGCAAGGGATTCTAGGCATGCTCAAAGGATTTATCCCTTGCTTTTCATCCACAGCACAGCTCACCAATTTATTTGGTCCCTCAGCCAACCCAAAGGTTGGTGGGTACCAATGAGCATTACAGAAATGCAGTGTTTGCAGATGATTTAAGATGGGAGAGCATCAGCTGTGATGCAATGCTTTCTTCTCCTCACTTAATTTAGGGCTCTACTCTAGAGAGTGGTAATTAAATAACCAGATCCCATTGTATGTTCAGAAGGAATGAGATTCAAGTGAGAGATGACTTAAAAAAAAATCTAAATTGGAGCATCTAATAGATTCTTGGGCCTCTTCTGTCATCACTTTTTTTGGCTTTCCTTGCTCAGCATGGTAACTGCAACACCTCCTGGATTTATATACTGGAAGGGGATTAACACATGCACAACACTGTCTTTCAGAAGGTGCAATTTATGTTTATCTTCCTCCTGCTGCTAGTCCTGTCTATTGATTTCCAGCTGCTGCCTTTTTCCCTAAGCCTTGCTGCAGAGGGAGGTTTAGTCAAATAAAAGTTCCACATCTGTGCCTTATGAATGGCTCAAGGTTCTTCAAATCTTTTTCAAAAAAAAGGACTGTGTCTCTGTGCTGGAGTCACCATCATCTCATCATTCGTTCCACCTGGTCAGCCTTGTTTTTCATGTCATGGCCACTTAATAAAGATGGCAGCCTTGAGCAAATGGGGCACTTTATCTCTGGGGCTGGAGCACTTCTGAGCTGTCTGTTTAGACTAAGTTTTGCTGGGAAGGAACTGGGTGGAGAGAAATGTATTTGTTTTCCAGGACATGTCTGTATGCCACTGTAATACCTGCTAACCACTGTGAGCTCCAGCTTTTCTGCTTTTTATTGAATAATTGCCCCTTTGTTTCTGTTGCACCAAAGTGTTTCCTGGGTAGATGTTATGTGCTGTCAGCCAGTCCAGGTTGCCAACAGCTTCAGTTGGTTTTACTAACTCTTTTATCATGTCATATTTCTGGCCAAGCTCTGTGGACAATCATGGCACTTTGTTGTGGTCAAAGCATTCAGAAAATGTCCTTTGTAAAATAATCATGCTTGGGATCGCTGCTGTTCAGTATGGCTGTTGCTGTGTGCTAGCAGTAACCTTTTGTGTCTTCTGGAGCTATTTCATGGTTCAAAAATGCATGGTACAGAAGGTGCTGTTGCACTGTTGGTTCCATGCTTTTCTGTTGTTTGGTTTTACTCAAGATGGCTTAACAGAAGTGATTTTTTTTGTCTGGCTTATTCCCTCGGGTAGTTTAGATTCTGGACATGCTAAATACTAAGTATTAACTTTTTTTTTTTTTAATTCTCTTTGGTGACTTTTCTGGACCCAGTGCTGATATGCATATATAGTAGTAATTAAGTAGGGATCATGAAGTAAATTTATTTGTATAATCCAGACCAAAGTTATTAAGAAGCATTTTTTTATCCTGCTTTTACATTAAGGATGTGGACTCATCCAAGCAAATTGTTTGTGGGAAGGTATGGATTTTTAGAAATAATTTCTTGAATCCCATTCTGATAAAACCTGGAAAGCTGGATATATCTCCTGACTAACCAGCTGCTGGTATTTAAGATAAAAGCTTTGGGCTCAATTTCTTCTTTAAGATCAGTGTACCAGGAACTTGAATCCAGGTTCTCTGCACATAAAATATGTTGTGCTCATGTTGTGACTGCTGAGGAGACACCTGCCTTTTATGATCTGATTTTTGCATAGACTATTTTGGAAGAATTTCCTGACGCAGACTGGGGAAAATATATTCTCAAATGTTTGTGCAGAGTGAAGTGTCTTTCTTTGCTGCTCTAGTGGACATTACAGGGGATAAATGTGCAGATATTGCAATGGCATTTGCAAACTCTAAAATATAAATCCTTACCTTATTCATACTTGCACAATTCAAACCTTAATCTTTTTCACAGCTTTTAAAGAAAAGCTTTGCTTGTTACTGCAGCAGCAGCACTAGATCTTGTAATATGGCCTAAAAATCATGTCTACAGAGCTCCAAGGATCAGGCTGAAAAATTAATTGCACCTTCTATACTCAAATGTAGCTTTTTTGATTAGGAACACTTCTTTAAAATGCAGGGTTTTTTCCTGTTGCCCAGATAGTCAAATTTACTTTAAAAAGCCACTCTCAGTGGCTTTCAACTCTGCTCATCAGTATAAATGAATTACTTGGGTTAATCTTGGTTCATAGCAAATAAGAAAGGTATATCCAGTATTACGTTCCTAGAAGTATTTCCAGTCCTACGTTGGCAAAACAGTGTGGTTTTAGTGGCTTGAAATCTTCCTCTAATCTTGTTGCAGTTGAAATTAGATTAATACAAGCTATAATACTTTTATTTTGCTGAATCTACTAAAGTGTCAACATGGTACTTCTACAATATTCCTGTACCTGAGGTTATTACTGGCATCTATATGCTAAATGAATAGACTATGTATACCTTATAGATGTAATTAGTTTCCTACCCTTATTTTTCCATCTTTCATGATGAGAGGAAATTCTAACTTTCTCTTCTGTCTCTTTACCCAAATTCAACCTGGCAGGCAAAGATTCACCACAGGATATAATGGCAAATGATTTATCTTGGGGATTTCTTTGCCTCGGATGCTGACAATTTTTTTTTTTTTTTT
>VWZY01010499.1:511658-527902 GCA_013399075.1 Chloroceryle aenea
GCTAAATTTAAGAAGCTAAGAAATGCAAGGTGAGGAGAAAAAGTACTATCGAAATCAAACCATTACATTTCACTGATTTAAGAAATCACAGCATCTTTTTGAGGTATTTGCTCTGTTCTAGTCCTTGTGGTGGAGACAAATGCTTTAGTTAAGCCAGCTGTCAGGTTTAGTGGAGCTGAGCAATATATTACCATCCCTGCCCAGCACCACGCTAATAACTTTAGAGCTCTGCCACACATCATGTGTAAATGGTACCTTGTTAAAGTGTTACCTTCACAACTAGAGATATTAGCATCTCTTAGTGCCGGGTGTATTTCCTAAAAGGTTACAACAGCCATATCAACTACTCCCATAAAAACTATCATAAGGATGTTTTCACAGCTGCTAATATATTGAGTTTTGAAACTCTAACAGTCAGATGTAGTTACACTCTTGAGTCCTAGTCCTTCTTCCTTCCCACCTGCCCTGGTTTGAGGGGCCACCGTGGCACCACCAAACACACTAACTGCAAAAATCTTCACTTGAGCTTTTTAAATGGGGAGGTCATGAAAGCAACCACAATGACACATTCTTGACTGTGAAAGGGAACTAACAGGAGTGCTTTCCAGACATCCATCTATTTCGTGACTCTGACAGAGTCCTCAAAGATGGACAGCATGATGTTTATCACAGCCTTTCTTCATGAGAAATCCAGCATCCCTTAGAGGACCTTTCCTAAGCAAGCACAGGCTGGTGAACTCTGTACCATGAGTCAAAATTACTACCTTCTAGAATAGTCATGAATATTAAATCACACTCTAAAATGATTATATAGAAGTTGTCCCGCCTTGCTAAGTAAATGAGCTTTTGCTCTGAATTTGGTCTCTTTCGGTGAAATAGATTTGTAGCAGTGTTTTGGTTTTGTTAGTACTGAAGAGTCAACACAGGTCAGTGAGCAAACTGAATTGTCATCTGTCTGCATGAAACAGAATTGCTGGCTATGTCTTAATCGGCAGTGAGCCTGAGGAGTCAGAAAAACCTTTCTCAGCCCAACCCATCTTCTCTGCTGCGCAGGCAAAGGGACTTTCTGGGTGCTAGTATATGAAGCATGCTGAGACCTAACAGGTCCTTGGGGATAGACACTGCTCCTTGACTTGTCCAATCCTTGTAGAACCACTTTGCAGAGTGATTTTTTTTTTTTTTTTACTTCAATGGACATAAAAAGTGATTTCCTGAGATTAGTGCAGTGTAAAATTTTAAATTGCTTTGTACAGCTTCACTCTTTTTAAAAGACAGGAAGATTTATTTATTTTTTTTTTATGTTTTGTCTTCTATAGTATGATGTGCTTTGGCAAAACCATTCTTATTCTTTTATCATCTGCAACTTGGGATGGGCATAATATTTACAAATGATGCCATGAACAAGTTATACAAATCACCCAAATGAGAACCAGTAAGCTTTTATATCCTGCCAAGCAGTTGTGTATTGTAGAAATGCCACATTTTACAGTCAGTTTGAGAAATGTTCTAGAGACTTTAAAACGTTAGTGCCCTATTTTTCATATTACTCAACATATACAACAGGATTCGTTAGTACCATGAGTTCAACAATAGAACCTTTGAAATATGAAGGAAAAAAAAAAAACATAATAGATTTTAGAAACCTAAGTGACTTTGAAAAGCTTCTTGGAACTTCATAATACTGTCAATTTTTTAAAGATCTTGTCTAAAATTGAAAACCTGTATGACTGCAAAGAGGCAATCTGTGCCTTTCTACTAGTATAAAAATACCGTTTCTTAGTGCATGTAAATGAGCCATTATAAAATAAATCAGCAAAAAGTAATGGATTCACTTAACGTACTAAGCTCTCCAAAGGGCTCATCTACACTGCAGAATTTACTAGTGTCTGAACTGAGCTAAGGATCAGTGACTGCATGGCCACATTAATTGTGATTTTATGTTGTTCCACATTCCCTTTGTCAGTGTCCTGAAAAGCATCAGTTTTAGGAGGTTCTGGCTACCTAAAGTAGGGTTCCTATGAGCCACATACCCAAGGGAGATTTGCAAGACTTCCCCTTTCCTAAGTCACTGTGGGGCTACTAGTGAAAGATCAGTGGAGCCAATTCAGCTTTTCAGCTTCTACACTATCAGTAGCTCATTTTTGAGTGACTTATGTAATTTGAAGACACTATTGATCTATTTATTTGTAAGCTTTTATTTTTCCAGCTCACAAGGGGCATGTGGATTTTTGGATTAAGAAATAGGACAAGTATTCCCTTGGAAAGAAAATTGCTAATGACAGTACTAATCCACACAACCATCTTCCAGAAGTCAAAGGGAGAAACAAAGGAATATCTTTGGGGGAAAATAAACAGCAACAAATATTTTCCTGATAGGTAATAGCAAATCTGTGAGAACTAAAAAATAATAACCTTAGGAAATGTGTTTACATGTGTTTTTTTGAGCAGAAATATTTTAATGCCATAGTACATCTGATGTCCTTACAACAGCTTTCCACTTTTCATGTAAAGAATTTGTAGAAAGGGCTTACATTTTTAAAGCTCTTCTAAGCCTTCCTCTTTCTGACAGACTTCACTTTAAAGGGTTACAGAGTGACGATACTTATTTTCTGCTGTTTTACTCAATTTTGTGTACCAAGCCCAATGTCCTTGTTTTGCTTAAGGCTGGTCATGCATGTCTTAGGTTTTTGGTTTTTTTTTTAGCAGTGAACTATTTACTGCTGGATAAGGACAGAGTTGGTGATTTTCTAACCTTGGTTTTCCAGTCATTTTTGTTAAGGCACACAATAATTTTGTTTTGATCGAAATGCTGACAGAAGCACCTGGGCTGTTTCTGGGATGGAGAAAGCCCTCATGAGGCCCTGCCCAGCAGTGGGGGACAAGGGGAGGGCAAGGGGGGGACATTTAAGAGCTAAAAAATAAATTCACAGGGATAAGTATGAGTTAGAGAAGAGTGGGTGAGGGATACCCATCCACATGGTAAAACCAGTATGTGGAAAACCGCGTGGGGAGAAGCTGTCAGCACAGTTAGCAGGTGAGGAGGCGGGAGGTGGCCATTTTGGCTGTGAGGCCTGAGGAGTGTCCGTTGGAAATGGATACTGGAAAGGAGCCTGGCCCCTTCCAGAACCTTCTCCCCAGCACGGCTGCTGGTGGGGCGTGGCTGTAACCGGGGTAACAGTCCCATGAGAAGCTGCCAGACACCCGGGGAGAGGTCTTCAGGGAGAAGCCACTGCTGAAGCTGCACAGCTGGGACAAATGCTTCCCTTCAGCATGGAACACAAGCAGGATTAGTGAGGCCTGGAAAGGTAAGATGGTTCTGGTCTTTTCTTTTTCTTTATTTAACCCAGCTGCAAAAGTTACAGAATTTTGCTCCCCTGAGGGGTGTACAGCCCTGAGTACTGCTAGCTACAGGCTGAGGGGACCATGCTACCTGTACAGCAAGAAATTCTAGGTCATTTTTGTGACAAAATGCCTTCAAAATGATTACTTTCTATACAAATTGAGTTCAGTAGCATGTACTACTTTACAAAGATACTAAAAATTGTACCTCCCTGAAGGACTGCAGGGCCTCTCTAGCCGTGCCATCTTCCCTGCGCTTTTCCCTGTTCAGGGAATGTCATCCCCCATTACTGCCCAGGGGTCTTGGGGTTCAGGCTGGACCGGGAATACCCATCGCACCACCTCCTGTCCTAACCCCCTGCAACAGTGGTGTGTTTGTAATAACTTAATTTGTTCGTTTTAAGTGTTGGGACTGAATGAAAATGTTAGCGCTGCTATGGAGGGCCCTATGACTTTTTGGCATTGAGAAAATAACTGTTACACTTGGTTCTGCTGGCAATGTTATATTATAAGTTATTTCACCAGTGCTGTGGCATGTGCAATATATATTGCATGAGTTCGAGAGACGGGAAAGGATGATGAATGGGTAATATGTGGCCTGCGTTCTGCTTCTGTTGATAAGTGACTGATAAAGCTGACAAATAGCTAGATTAAGTAAACAGAGCCTACATAACTCATTCAAAGTGAATAACTGTTTACAAATTATCAATTGTTATCTGTAACATTTTCAATTAGGAATGATGGGTCCCATTTCTGCGTAGAAATAATGGGCCAGTGATTATGTGCATCAGATACGTGAACAGTAAAATTGGCCATCTGACAATTCTCATCCTCGGGACAGGAACTGGTAGCAATTTTTGACTTCAGCAAAGAACAAGAATCTGAATACAATAAGGGCTTTGTGATTTGGCTCCTAAATACAGTCAGAATAATTTGTAGGCTCTTTTAGAAGCTATTGTACCTAGTTACTACTCGAGGACCAATTTCCATCTCATTCCCATGAGTAGTGTTTGCAGAAAATGTAGAATGTGTATCTTTTTATTAGAACAGGAAGAAATGCATGCTAATATAATAGCACTTCATTTCATAATTCGCTGTAGGACGAGAATGGGATTTCAGGGCTCTTGATGTTTTAATCTCATGTTTCTTTGTCCGAGGTAAAAAGCTGCATAATGTTAAGTTAAACAGATTTAGTTCATCCATGGCTACGTCATATTTGTACCACATGTTATAGGTGGGGAGGGATTATGTTTGTCTCAGTATGATCAAGTGCTTGCTTTTAATTTAGTGAGTCGTCTCTGCAACATCCTGATAACAAAACATGGCTTCAGATTCCTGAGATAACATTGAGTGCCAATAGCACATCAGACAGAAAATAACTTGGCTTGCAGTAGCCTAGATTGATCCACAAAGTAAGAGGTTATAAACTGTAATGGAAGTGCTGACACAACCAAATGAGATAATACACTCCAGTACAGCTATCAGCACAGATGGAACATGCTGCTCTGAAGTGTCTCTATGAGGCCTGACCACTCATGCTGGAGTAGAGCTATCAACACGGGGAATTAAGGTGATGCATGAGCACGCAGTGGGCTTGGGTGCTCTCCCTCTTGGGGGTTTGGCACCCTCTGCTGTCCAGTTTTTGAACAAACGAAAAAAAAACAACCAAAAAAGCAGAAATCGGACTACACAGGGGACAGAAAGGAGAAAAGGGAAATCTTAAATCAGCAGTTTTGGTCATCAAACCGCCACGCTCTTTCTTGCTGCATCAAAGTGTGTGTGTCTGGGGGGTTGAGGTATTTTTCTTTCTTCACAATAGTAAGTGTATAATTGCATTGACCATTTCTCATTAATACCGTGACCAGTCTTGGCTTATAGTCCTACTGTAAGGTTTCCTGACCATTCTTGTTAGACAAAAACAAAGTACAAGGGCTCTGGCCCTGGATGGGTCTCAGATATGCTAGGTCAGAGGGAAGCTTTTCCTGCCTCAGCAAGGTCTCTGCACAATTGTGGAATTAAAATAACCCTACTACAGTGGAAATGCAGTGGAGACAAGCAGGTTCATACCTAACATCTAGCATAACTGTTCTCATTACTCAAGCATCTTGTGCTGCAGCTGATAGAACTGAAAATTGTGTAGAGCATCTTAGGCACATTTTAGCCAATTAGATAATTGTTTATTCACTTGGGTTTTTTTTCAAAACAATTGACAAATGCTCTCCTTGACTGTGAGTCGCAGAGCTTCAGTTCTGTGGCAGGAATATGAAGGGGCACCTGGCTCTGCAGTAAGGGGAATTTAAGCCTGAGAACTCTGGAAAACAGGATTCCCATTTCTACTGTGTACCTACCTCCATTGAATACCTCCTATATTTGACTGACAAAGTGAAAAATATTCTGTACAGTGGGCATAGTGGCCTGTAGGAAACAACCTTTGTTCCTTATGTATTTTGCTTTTCAGATATGCCTTTGCACACTGTTTTCAAGATAAACACAGAAATTTATCAAAAGATCTGCAATACACAGGGTGCTAGCCTTCCCTTAATAGGATACCAGGAAACCAAGGCTGTGCTTCACAGTAGCAGTCCTTCAATGGCTTCAATTATTAAATGGTTTCAGTTATGGCTTTATCAGTTTTGAGTTATCACTGGCTTCAAGTATGAAATCAATGTTGGCTTGACAGAGTTGGACAAAGCATCCTTCTACTGAGGGCACAGAGACAGCTAGATCCTGACAGACATTACTTCATTCCTTCTTGCATTAGCTCAAGTTCTGAGTAAGATTCCTTTGGCAGACAGTCTGGAGTCCAAAAGATACCCGTAATCCAAGGCAAGGTATACATATGTCTGTGTAAGGCACGCTGCATGATTTTGTATGTGGTGGGGAATGCCTCACCCCATAGGAGCAGGGGGGAGCAATAACACGCCCTGAGTGCCCTGGAGCTATGCAGTTCTTAGGGTACCAAGTTCAACTGGAGGCTGTTCTCTGCAGATGCTGCCTGACTCTACCTGTGCCTGCTCATGCCCACTGTGTTCCAAGGGAAAAAATCACTTGGACAATGCAACTATAGGGTAAATAGCCACTCATTTTTCTTGTGTTTCACTTCACTCCAGATGCCCTCAGTCTGCTTCCTTAACAGAGCATGAACAAATGGATCAACTGCTTTTCTTTCCATACCCATTCTGCTGCTTCTTACATCTTCTTGAACCTGGGAGGATAACCAAAGACTCAGAATGCTTGTATTTGTTTCTATTATAAGCAGAAGAAAATACACTGATTTGAAGAAATGTTGCTTTTGGAAATAGCTTTTGTTTTCTGCTGCAACAGCCATGATCTTCTAAATAGACTACAGTAGAAAATAAAATGGAGGAAGTGCAGAAGGCAGCACTGGCATGATTTGCATATAGTCTTTGAAAACGAACATCGGATAGTGGCAACAGAAAACCAGCTTTATATTAGGCTTTTGCTGCAAATGTAGTGTTTAGGTCAAAGAAAAAAACCATGAACCTTGTGGAAAAATAACCCTTGCTCTAGCATAAATCTGAAAAAAATAAAACCAAAAAGCCAAATCTGAAACTGATATTTTGAAAAGGATACAAATGAGATATGAACCTGAGTAGTGGGGAGAAGTTAAATAAAACCCAGAATCCTTATCTGAGATCTCCAGTGGTACCCAGTGCTGTCTGCACATGGGGCAGTCTGTTGCTGAGCTATATATTCAACCACAAATTGGTTTTCCCAAGCATCAACCAAGACATTGTTTTTATTGATTTATTTTTCTATCTTCCCACTGCAGTGATAGGATGACAAAAGAACCACCTGTGGGTATCCTAATATATCTAATGCCAGCAGATTTTCAGGTTGAATAAAAACAATAAATCTTTCTAGGCATGAAGGGGAAACCATGAGGTAAGTTAATTTGGGAAACTAAAGAGCATGATTTAGGAATATTGAGTTTGTTAGAATGGATCAAACTGGTCCTCCTGGTTTACTATCCTCTCTCCAGAAATAGTTCCTAATGGATGGCACACAAGAAGACAAAATAAGCTCGGAACAGTTGACTGTCCTGCTTTCCGACAGTGTAGCAACAATTGTGTTACACCAGTACAGGTGAGATCTCTTTCTCACTTTATTATGCACATTACAAGGTCTCCAAAAATTGGGTGGCATTTCTTAAAGAATCCAGATACAATGCAGAGGCTCATGGCTGTGCTGATCACTGCATCTGTAGGGATGCAGCCTGTATTTCGCCCTATAGCAGTACAGTTAGATATGCTGTACATCTTCCTGTTGAATCAAGGGAAAAGTGAGTATGTAAACCAGCTCGATTGCTTAATATATTCATAAATCAAGACTAAACCAGTAGCTAGTAAAAGAAAGCATAGATTCTAGCACCCTAGAAAACAAAGTTCTCTTTCTCCACCATTCCTCAAATGGGTTTTCCTGTCTCTTCACTCCTATGAACAGACTGAACCTGTCTTGTGAGGTGCTCATGAAAATGTACATATTAAGCCATCACACTAACATAAGGATCCTCAGTTCTAATCTACCTCAGAACAGTAATTTTAAACTCTTTTGAGCTTTCTGCTAGTAAAAGCTTCTAGAGTAACACACCTCTGAGACTGTGTTACCCTGCTTTCCACTGAACAGCTACGGCATGGGCTGCAGCAGATAAAGTTCCCCACAAGCGCTGCTTTGCTGTTGTATCTTAGCCCTGACCCATTCTCAGAGGTGCATCTGGAAGGGTTAGGTTTTGTTTTATAGGTATTTCAGCTCCTGGATTTTGCATTGTATTTCTGCGTCTGAATTTTGATTCTGACATCAGGAGTCTGGACGTTTTTCTTAACCTGATCTTAGGCTACAAGATGACACCAGCACTGCTATTTATATAGCTCCAGAATGCCGTTTTGCATCTGGCAACTTGTCTAACGTACATTCACTTGTTTAGATTGCTTAAAGGAATATAAATAAAGGCTCGGTATAGCTGCTTTAATCTATGCCCCTGAAACTCCAAATAATATCAGTACTGGTTGCCTCTGTAGAGTCAAGACAATAATACACATGTGCCAACTTCAGACCTGCATCCTTCTCAGACACAGGAAAAAAAATCAAATTGAAGATAAAAGAGCTCAGGAGATATTTCAAAGGAAGCCAATAAAAGAGAAAAGCTAGAAACTGACACTCACCAATAACAGGATTCTTAAAGCCTCAAATTCAATAAACACACATACCAAAAGAAATTAAGCAGGCTTTGCCACTTTAGGATGGCATGCTGTGTGATTTTAACAAGATTCATAGGTATTAAAAAGTAATGGCATAAATTGGTTAGTTAAAGTCAATATTGATTTGTTGCCAGATTCTGCATATCAACAATTGCACTTGGGTGTCCATTTACTTTGCTCAGAAATAAATATTCCTGCCTAGCTGCATGTTTTGGTTGGAAGAAAATCAGTTTTCACCACTGGCAAAGGGACAGGTTGTTATCTCAAGCCACATGGTTCATTGATTTATCAGTGGTGGTGTAAATACAGAAATATATAGGGATGCAGTCAAGATCATTTATTTTAAAGCTTTGCTGGGTATTTTTTTGAAGAATGATAGTATGTTCCCAGGTAAGAATATGAGATGCTTTCTGAGTATTTGAACTTAGTTGGTTGAGGTAAATTATCTCCATTTGATGTTTCTGGCTGGCAGAGTTAATTTATTTGTACAGAAGTATTTAATGATGCAGGAAGACTGTTATTGGTGGTTTAATTATTGTTTTGATCAGAGCTTCTGTATGGGTGGTAGTACTCCTAATAAGATAATCATACTTTTTCATCTATTAATGAGTCTTTGGAGTATTCCCAACACCGTTTTAAGTCTTAGTTGTTTTCCTGCTCTTAGTTTAATGTCTGTGTTTCATTTGACTTGCAGAATGAAACAAGATGGGCTGCTTTACTGCTGTTCATAATCTGTTTTTCTGTGCTTGGGCTGATCAGGACTTTCCAAAACTACATAAACATTTCTAATCTGAGGAGGGGGGAAATCACTTTGCCCATCAATTGAAGCAAATAATTTGGGTATGTGATGATAGGGAAATTACAATATTGGTTTTGCACAATCTCATTGAGGTATCTAAACTGTATCATTAAAAAGCATGTTTCTCTGCCTGTCTTTTCCATCTCTCTCTCTTAAAACACCCAGAATATTTCCCGGATCTCTTCCTGCCAATACTTCCTAATCATTATTAGCAAGATCATAGTCAAATACACAAAAATATACTTAAATGCTTAATCTTAACACGAGTGTGCCCTCACAGAAGGTGAGGGTATTTCAGTGTTACGTGTTGATGGTAACTAACTTGTACAGATGTTAAGTTGAATTGTATGAGAAGCTGGAGAGTGGATAGAAATTCTAAGAGGAGAACTAGAAAAGCATGAAGTTAATATCATATAAAAAGAGGAGCTCTGTTTTTCTATAGAGGTGACTATTCTAGTTCTTACAGTATCTTCTATATGGAGTATTTATATACTGAACTTTTCACTTTCTTGTGACTGTATTTACTTTCTATTTTGTTGTTTATTTGAAGTTTATTTGGCCTGGATCTTATTTGCTTTGAAATAGATATGGGTTCTGTTAGAGTAGTGTGCATACAGAGATGGCACACACTGCACAAAAGACATGGGGGACATGAAAAAGCAGCTGGTGTCCGAATATTTAAGCATGCTGTCTGCCACAAGCACAACCAGTATTTTGGTCCTCTACCATATTCATATGAGTGCGTACTACAAAAACTGTACTAGGAAAAGGTGATAGGAAATTCCTCCTTCTCTGGAATGTTCTTATCCTCCTGATGGCATGGAAAAAGAAATGTAAACACAAACACATATACTAGAATACTGATCCTTCCTCTTCAATTTGCCTGTTATGTGGACATCACAGAATTTCTGTGAACATCTCACAGAAACTGAGGAAATTATACACCTTGCGGAAGTAAATAGCATTCAGTAAAATTTGGCCCTGTTAATCGGTCTATAGTTAAAAATAAATCAATAAAGCAAGCTCAATAGGTTTATGAAAAGTGCAATCTGATTGTACTATTAGAATCCAGATCTACCCAGCCACTCCAGGAATCCTGACCTTATGGTGAAATGAAACAATTTTTTTCTATAATTTGATAATCTTACAGCAAAAAACATTTAAATATTTTTCTTCATTAACAAATGAACTTTACTTTCATGTGAGTAGAGTTCTTTGCATGTGCAGCAGTGCAGCCTTAACCACACCTTATGACTGGCTGCGGGAGAGGTTGAAGAAATCTTCTTGATACCAGTGACTATTCTTAGGCCATTTTTAACACTTCAGGTCAGCTTACTTTACAGCACAGCCACCAGCCCTGCTCTTCACGTGGAGATTGTGCTGTGGTGACCAAGACCATCTTTATAACTCTTACTGCAGTCAGTATTTTGTAGCAGTTCATACATTCATTAGATAACTGGCTTCATTCTTGGAAAAGTTAAACACAGGTGATCCTTGCGCAGTACGTGTGCGATGCGACTGTCTTCTTGCCTGCACGACTTCAAAAACATCATCTCAAATCAGCTGAAGTATATTTTGCTTTTGACCAGAAACAAATTCTCCTGCATGTCAGTGGGCAGACCATGTAAAAAGTGAACAACTTCCATTTGTGCTGTAATGTGCTGAAAGCATTGCATGAGCTTGGGGTGTAAAACAACCTGTGCTCACAGAGTACTTAAGTACTAAAGGAAGTGCTCCCACTCCAGTTTTATCTTCAGAGCTGGGTGATGGCTTCCCATTAGGTCATTGTTAGGATCTCTTTGGGACTGCTTCACTATTTCTTATGTGAGGAAGTGTTTCATTTGTGCCACCTCAGAGAGCTTCCAGAGGTATCGGGAGATAGAAGGAGGCCTGGTAACATTCTGGACATTAGGGACCAAAAAAAAAAAAGAAAAAGAAAAAAAAAAGAATAAAAAAAAAGAGCAAGAAAGAACTAGAAGGAACTAGAGTGAAGAACAGGGCTTGCTGTATCTTCTTGTATTTTATCAGGTATCACAAATCTGCAGAGTTAGCAATAATTTCCAATTTGGTATACATAGAGAACTGGAAAAAAAGTCATCAACCACCTCTGCCTGTAAGTAACTTGGGAGAACTGCAAGATTATTTACAATTTCTTCCCCCAGCTCTCCCAGGCTTTAGCCTGGGAGACAGCTTTAGCTGGGTACAGCTTTAGCCTGGGAAGTTTTTTCTCTCTCTGTTGTGACCTGTAGAATGGGCTTCACATGTGCGAAGTCTTCAACTGTTTAGCTATGAAAAAAATATGAACAGCTGGCAAGTATCTCACAGCCCATCAGAGGAAGGATGAGAGACTGCCCTGGGGAAGGTGCAGGATTGCACAGCACTGCTTTCTGTGGCCAGTATCACTTAATAGGGTAAGCATTATAATAAAACTTCCAAAGATAGCTTCAAAGTGCCCTCTTCTGCTGGTAACCTGGAGGGAGAAAATATTTATACATGCCCCTTTGCAGAACAGCATTTAAGCTCTGTGAAAGATTAGATGCTTTCACTTGTGTGAAATACTGATCTGAAATACTGGAATCTCAGAATGCTCAGTTTGAGGCTTGAGCACTGATGAGATCACTTCATCAGTGACTTGTTTCCTTCACTGGTGAAGGGTTCACCTTTCTGCCATTATTCAAGAAAAATTGTGAAGGAGTCTACTTTGTGTCCATTTTCTCCATTAATTATTACTGTATGAGCCCAGGGAACACAGCTAACACTGGACCTTATATAAGGGGAGCTGTTGCTCAAGAACAGATTAAAGAAAAACCTCTCTGAAAAGCTAAGTCTAAAGACACTAAACAAAGGGCAGGGAAAATAACAAAGTGAACTGAATCGTGGCTGGTAAAAGCTAAGTTTCTTTCATGAACTTCTTTTCCTTACAATGTTGGGAATTAATCTGTAGTGTAAAATAAATCAAGAAACCTAAGTGATGTACAATAGATATTAACAGGAAATAATAAAAATGGAGTGTACAGCAGTCAGGTGAAATGAGAAGGAAACAAAAATGCATGTGGAAAAAGCAGTCAAGTATAAAAGAGCAGACCTAGAAACTGAACTGGAGGGAAAGTAGAAGGTGGGTATCCCATGCTGCAGGGACCAGTTTACAGATGCTTGCTTTTGCTGCTCTCATCTGAGCATCTAACTGAAGGTCCTAGAGCCTTTTTTGTCACTTACTTAAAATGACTAGTAAGGGAACTACATGGCTCTGAAGCCTTCTTGTGCCAGGTTTGGAGTCTCAAAACCAGAAAGCAGGAAGGTGGGGAAGGGAAGGTACAAAGCAAACCATTTCGATCTCAGTTTCTTCCTTCCATCCTGCAGCAGAACCTGACCAAGCATATCTGCACTACAATGAAATGCCTAAAGACAGCCGCCTTGAATATGTGAAACAAAAGAAAGTGTTACCTCAATAACTATTAACATCCCCAGTGTCCATACCATAAGCTTCTGGCACATCTGGCACCTGCTGCTAACAGCGGGAGCATCTTTAATAAGGCCACTGAAGGAAATGGATGGTCTGATTTGCACTTACCTTGTGTGCCATCAGCATGTTCTGCAACAGCAAAGGGAGGACTTGGAGTGTCTCTTCCCTTGTGTCTGTATTAGGCTCCTTTGGAGATGAACAGATTGTCTTTCATAGGATTGTCACCTGAGCCTTTCACTGACATAATTTTCAGATTAAACAAAGTTTGAAAACAGGGAGAGCAAAGCAGAAATCCAGGGATGTCACTCAGTCATCCACAGGAGGTTATCTTCTGAGTTATTCTGATTCATTTGCCACAGAAATAGCCACTGCAAACACTTCAACAAATGTCTCTGGTTATGATTCCAAAAGTATGAGCTGTACGTCGATGCCCATGGGAACAGTGGGGAGCACTGAATGTTAAAAAGTCTTGGGCAATTTTTTTCCTTTAGCACTGTAGTAAAATACTGTGTACTTTGGAATGGATGTGCAGTTCTAAGCTAACATCTAAACATCAACAGCATTTGCTGAGGAAGTTCCTATCTATAGTTAGGGAAAACTTAATGGGTTCAAACCACTGTGACGACGTCCCTGTGGAGTAGAGCTAGACTAATTTGGCTCGGTCTCAGCTCCCCTGTGGGCATTCTAGGCCAAGCTGGTTTGACTTTCAGCTCTTGTAATGCCCCTGTTTCCTTCACAAACACCAACTTTTTCCCAATTAAGGGGCTGAGTTGCAGATGAGGGTTGCAAAAGGTGCCAGGATTTCGAATTTCTTGGATTCCCCACATAAGATACAAACAGTATTTTCAGTAAGACTGGTATATGGTACTCATATGTCTACATTAGGTCCAATATCACAATCTTTACTCAATCAAATCTTCTACTCTAGAAGTAGTGACAAAAAGTTTTAACAAACTTCTATCTAATTTGAACTAATAATATCCGTAAGTTAAAGCAATTGCCGCTGCCTTTTGCTCCTGTGGACACTTGAGATGCCCCCGTAACTGAATTATGCCCACTTCACTGAAGGGGAGCACTCTGCTCCATCAGTTGAGTACATGCATAGGATTGCAAACCTGCACCTGGTCCTATTCTCAGCACAAGGGTGCGTGGCTTGAGCCTGCTGTCTGTGCACTCAGGAGTTCTGTGAAGGCAGAGCCACTTCTTGGCACTTGCAGTCTATAGGAGCATGGTCCTAATTAATGTAGCAGAACAAAACCAAGCTGAATGTTTCACTGAAAGGAGCAGAAAATCCTGCTTAGGGAACAACTGGCTGACACTTATGCCTGGGTACTGATTATCTAATGCTGTTCACACAGCTTGAAAACTTAGATTCAGAAAAGGTTTCCCTTAATATGAGGAGACAGAAAGAAAAGGTGGTGGGATACTAACAATATACGTGACTTAACTGATTAAAGTGCTGAGGACATAGAGAAAATTTAGACTCCCCGAAAAACATATTTTTAATTATTAGGAGGCTGATGATCCTGAAAGACTTGTGGCTTGTTTTGTGTGAAGCATTCAGGCTTAATTTTGTAGAAGAAATGGCCTGCCCCAGTCTGCACCAAACCAAAAGCCAAAACAGAATGAGAGGCTGTAGGGAAACGAACCATCATGGTTCTTGGAGATTAGCGTGTTGCCAACAGGATCTTTGGTTGAAGAAATGGAGCACACTGAGAAATCTGTGGATGGCCTCGAGCTGTGAAATTTCACAGCAGCTCAGGAGCAGAGTGCTTTACAGCAATAGTGAGTTGGCACCTTTCTGACATGGTCAAAGGGGTGAACGGGTTATACATGGAACAACCTGTCATGGAAGAGGAGAAACCTCTGAGCAGGCTGGATGGTAAATAATCTTAAAAATAGCACAAGGCACATTTTTTTTAAGGCATGACATCTTCTTAAACTGCACTAGCACAATTGCTAAAGATGATCTATTGCCTGGAGTACCAGAAATGGGATGGAATGTAATAGCACAAAGTCATGCACTTAAAGATTAATTAGAATAACTGCGAGTAAGCTCAGAGGTTCATCAAATGTGAGATTATGAGGAGAGGAATCCAGGTATGCCATTGGTTGTAGGGTAACTATGATGCCACTGCATTGTGGTCTTAAAAATGCTAATGTATTCTGGGATGCATCGCGTGAGGTATTTTCAGTAGATGGCAGGGTATTAATATCATTGTACAAGGCAGTTGTTAAGACCTTGTTTCGAACAGTGCACACAGGGTAAAAGGTATAGAGGACGTTGGAAGAATGGAAAAACGATTTAGAGTGAAGATTAAAAACACAACAGACTGAGAGATGATCTAATTGCTATTTATAGGGACATTTTAGGTAAAAATCAAAAAAAGGCAAAATTATTTAATTTGATGGGTAATAATGGTAAAGAACACATGGCTACAAATTGTTAGTGAATACATTTAGACTGGAAATTAGAAAGCTTCTAGTTTCAGAAGAGTGGATGCTAGAAAAGCCTTGAAGATAGCAGCAAGGCATCTAGGCTCTCTGAAGGCAGGGTGCCCATACAGCAACGTCATTACCCAGGTCATACTCCAAACTGGATAGTACAATGTTGTCGGGGGCTGGTGTGTTGCCAATCCTGCAAAAGAGATATAAAGAGATTTAATCCCTGTACAATGGAGTGTGTATTTATGGTGTATCAGCCCCATGTTTCAGGAGGTTTGCTAACACAGTTAGAAGGTCCAGAAAGGAAGATTCAACTTCCTTTAACTTCTTCCACATCACCACTGATGACACAAAGTGAATTTATCACTAAGTTGTTGACCTAGCAAAGCTTCTGTAAATTGCTCCCCTTTGATGACTGACAATTAACAGGACATAGAAGTCACTGTGCAGTGGCAAAACAGTCCTTTTAGGTGTTTCACGGACTAGACTCATGTGGGTCATGTTTCTTTTTCTCTACTATTTGTCTTTCCCCATTGTAGGTACCAAGGGCTGATTTCCAGGATCACCCGAGCATTTTAAAAGGGGACATTTCTTGCTCTTGCCGGTCTGAGAACTTTGCTGTACTTTCAACTTCTGTGGTTTTCTTCTTGTTAAACGCTGTAGTTTGGGGATTTTGCAGAAACAGTCCCCAGTTTCTTAGAGGCCGTGCTTTGGGAAAGGGGTGGCTTCCGTGACTCCCGATGGACGTGGAGATGTTTTTCGGTACCCACGGAAACTGTCTGTCTGGCCGGGGAGGCCCGGGGCTGCCAGGAGCTGCACTCGCTGATCAAGCTGGTGTCTGCTGGGACTCAATTAGGCGGTGGGTGCAGAAGCGGTTTAATTTGAACAGTTAATTGCACGCTGCCAGCCCGCGGCCGGCCAGAGCTCGGCCCGGCGCTCGGCGGGGTTCCCCGGATCGGTATGGCGAGACCCCCCTCTA
>VWZY01010502.1:2399-24422 GCA_013399075.1 Chloroceryle aenea
TGTTGTGACCTAAGTGCAGACCTGGCACTTAGCCTTGTTGAACCTCATACAATTGCCTCTGCTCAATGATCCAGCCTATTCAGATCCCTCTGTAGATGCTCCCTACCACTAAGGAGATAACAGTCCTGCCCATCTTGGATGCTGTCTGCCTCTTACTGAGGGTGCACTCAATCCCCTTGTCCAGATCATTGATAAATATATTAAACAGAACTGACCCCAATATTAAGCCCTAGAAAATGACACTTGGGACTGGCTGGTGACTGGATTTAACTCCATTCACACCACAACTATTTGAGCGCAGATATCCAGCCAGTTTTGTAAGCAGCAAAGAGTGCACTCATCCAAGCCATAAGCAATCAGTTTCTCCAGGAGAATGCTGTGGGAAGCAATGTTAAAAAAAGTATCTCATTTCTGCTCTACCGCACAGGGATGTATTTGTTCAAATATTGTCCTTTAAACTACCCCATAGTCAGCCAAGAATACACCCAGTCTCAACATGTTCCTCTCTTCACCCATCCTGCATAATACTTTTCCATCTTCTCTCACAAACCGTAATGTAATCTCTAGGATGAAATGTAAATGCTGGGCTCCCATTGCCTGTTAATGCCTCCAGATGTTCTCCCATTTGCAGTGCAAGGTGATATGGCAAGAAGGCTGAGACTGTTGTGCTCTTCTTCTCAAACAGACCTTTTTTCTCAAATTCCAGCTTGATTCCCATGGGAAAACCTTCCAAAAAAAACTTTCTGAAAGGCTTTTCAGCTCCTTGTTAACTCAGTTTTTTTAAAAAACATTGTGTTTGCATCCCAGACACTTCAGGTTTTGAACTTGCAGATGTTAATAAGTGGACCCAGGATGTCGTTATTATCTTGGGGTTTGCTATAAAGACTCTTTTCTGTGCAGGTGTCCCAGAGGACCAGCTGAAGTATGATAAAGAAGGAGCTTTGTGCTTTGGCTACCATTCCTACCTAGAAGCTCATACAAGTGAAATTATTATTCAAACTTATTAACAGATATTCAGGATCATATGACAGGATCATGGTCTACATAAAGAATAAGACTCATTTCAGTAGCAAAACTTATGGTCATGAACCTGCATACACCTGCACCGTAATAAGACATACTGGTTTTAGGCTGACTGCAGCTCTGGTTTATAAATGACATAATTTATTTATTTGTTTCATAGCACTTTCTAATTATCTACACTTAGTTTCCCTCCAGTTGCCTATAATACACCTCTCTCTATCAGGGACGGACATTTGGTCTGTGTGCAACATACTGGCTATAGTATGAGTCTACTGTGCTGATGTAGCATTCCACAGTTCCTGAAATTCTGTAGTTAAAATCCACCTTTTGTCTTCTTTTGAAACCAGATTTGTCATTCCCGGCTTATTTTGCATTCTCTGTCTGAGTGCTCATGATTTTGCTTAAGATATTCACACTTCTCATGGATGATTTGACTGATACAGCTGCACTGATATACTAAATAATCATGAAAAAAAATCCAAGACAACAGTATTATCCATCTTCTATGTATTCTCATAAGTTTGTTGAAGATTTTATACCTGGTAAATGCACAAGATAAAGTTTCCTATAAAAACTGAAGGCAGTGGGGGTACTTACTTTAGGTACCTAATAATGCAATTAGGTACCTAATAATAACAATTTTTTTGAAGTTTCACCCTCTGGCCAGACTCACACAGTCTGGTTTCACCTCTTTCAAAAGGTTTAATAATACATAGGATTTGTGGGTGTTTATGGAAAGTGGCGGAAAGAAGGACTGTCAAGAGCTGGGGAGTATGAGACAGTGAGAAACAAAATAGGCTTTGTGGGCTGACCTTGTGTATTCCTCACCTACCTGTGTCTCCACATGGAAAATAGTTGATGACAGAAGATGGCAAATATGTGAAAAGGTTTATGTGACTCCAAGTCTTTCTGCGACCAGAAAGCTCTGCTTCTCATAACTAATTTTGCCCTGCTTATACATGTTTTATTATTTTGACCCATCCCTGAAAGAATTTGTTCAGAGCAAATCATACTCTGTTTTCCAGTAGCAGCTGGGACAATGGTCCTGAGATAGCAGACATGCAAGCCCTTCAGGGATGCATAACTTGAAGAAGTTGTCACTGCAAGCATCAGGGCTCTGTAGTGAAGGGCACTTCATTTTGGCAGAGAAATCCATGGAAAAAAGTAGCTGACAGTCATGGGGGAAAGACCTAGCTGGGGTCCCCATAAAAAGACCTGTATCCCAGAGAAAATTTAGAAACTATGAGGGCTTCAGTTTGTTGATTTTGAAGCTATCCATGTATGGAATAATTTTAAGGAGTATATTATAATACTAGTGTGTTAATAATAACTTGCTTCAGGCTTTGCTCAGCTATCTACCCAGTTCCCTCTCTACTGCATTCCCAATTTTAGATAGATTTTTCCAATTTGTGTTCCATTGCATAGTCAAATAACAGTGCATACCTCTGACAGTAAAGAACAGTGAATTAACAGGGCCATTACTGAATAACCACATCTCTCCTAATACCGATGCAGTTCTTTAGTTGTGGTATTACAAGCAACCACATACTTAGACAGTGCTTAAAGCTGTCTCTGCCAATAACAAATCTGTTACTCCTCTGGGCTTACAGATATTTCTTCCTTGCTATTGAATAGCTTACAGAAACTTTTTTGTATCACTTCTAAGCAGCCAACTGAAGTGGATTAAAAAAATGTATACCTTCCAAGACATTAATATTATGTTACCTTAGGTTTCACTAAGTTGTTTTAACAAAATTTGCAGACTGTATGCTACAAATAGTAAGGAGAAATTTCCAAAGGCCTGGGAAAGGGACTCATCTCAGTGATGCCAGCTCAGATTAGAAATTCATGCTCCCAAGACAGATGCACTAGAAGACTGAAGATATTAGTTCCCTAAACTTGGGTGATATAGCTCCAACTGAAGCAGCAAGAAAACTTGTTTACTTTGCATAATTCACTAGCAGGTATCTTGCAATTTCCAGAGCTGGACAAGTAACTAATAATGTGATTTTTAAACTTTCATTTAATCACAGACTTCTAGAATTTAGTCACTGATTGAAAATGGTTTCAGAACAATCCTGTAAAGCAAATCTCATCCGGTAGGCTGTAAGCAAGCCATTAGATATGAACATAGAATATATTCACAACTCAGTCTCCTAAGACACATTGTTTATTTCTGTGCTCTGACTGGATAAACGGAACTTTTCTGAAGAGCTTTCTTCTGCACATACTCATAATCCTGAACTGGATTTCTACTTTGTACCTTAAGTCTATAATGCTTCCTTCAGTTTTGCTGTTCTGGCAAGTAGTTTTGAAACTACTTTTGCTGGCTACAAGAAGCATTGTAAATAGAAACAAAAGAGGTATAAAAACATTTTGAATATCTGAAAAGATGTGAATAATTCCTCTCAGATTATGTCCACAGTATGTTTTTGATAATAACACCTACGAGAAAAGTAAAGGAAACTAGGCTTGAAAAAACTCTGAAATAAATAGGTCCCTTTGATGTACCAAATAGTTCGATTCCGTCTCAAAATTTCTTGCAAGAAGATGCATTTTGAAGCTTATAAAACTGCAATAATTATCATAAGAATTTTCAGTATTTATTTTCTGTGAATCTACTGAGATTGTCATCACTTAGCAAAACACTTGACAAAAAAGTGTCACATTCATCAAAAAACTACCTCTAATTATGCATTAAATACTGAAAATAGCCTATATTTTAAAAGAATAATAAGGATTTTCATCTTTGCTTGAGAATGCGAGCTACTAGTGCATGAATCATAGAATATTTCTCTGGAAACATCCTCAAATTCTTCCTCTTTTGTTTTGATTCCTACCTTCCTTCAAGTATATTTTCTTTCTGATACTTCCTTACCCACCCCCTAGATTCTTTTTTGCATTGTCTTGCTTACAAATGTGTAGTGAAGCACCTCTAGCCAGCTTGCCTCCAAATTTCCAGCAACTCTCTATCCGTTTCCTTTGTTTATGTTATTGCTGGTATCATGCTTTTTTCACTGGTTCCTTGGAGCCAAGGAGTCCCAGGTTTTCTACACTTACCTTAATCATGTTCTTCTTAAAAGGGATCAGACAGCAGAAGCTTCTGCTGAGGCACCTCTACCTCTTTCTACTCCAGGGTGTCATTTTGAAAATGATTATCTGAACTCTACAGTAAGGAGTGCTTGCACATGCTCAGCACTCCAGGAATGCTCTTCCAATCACAATGCATGGCCACTCAACCTGAAAATGTTTAACCTGAGGAAAAACAGTTTTAGAGGACAATGTTTTTCCTCCTCCATAGTGTAGTGAGAAATCTGTATGCCACTAGCACGTATCAAACTCTCACCCCTTATGTTGCATATTTCTCTGCTTGTGAGCAAAGCTTGCTATGCATTTGCAAATGTTTACTCGTTGTTTCAACAATAGTACTTTTTTTTTGTTAATTATAACACTTAAAAACCTGTCATAACCAGCTAAAAAAGTCATTCTGGAGATAAATAATAGAAGTGACAATAGAACAAAATGCTGTCTCCCTGCAAATGAAAGCATGTGCCCTCTTACCTTTTACTGAACCAGAAAAAAATGCCACATTCTACAGACATTCCTGGAGGAGCAGGTGTCTCGCAGCTGAACACACATCCTGTGAAATATTATTTCACACACAAGACCTTAAAGTCCCTGCTCACCCTCACTCTCCTTTACCACTCTTGGCATTCTTCCAGGACAGAGCAGCACAAGTTTCCTTTCCCTTTCTCCTTCCTCAATAATGTCCTGTAAGCAACATAGGTTTTCTTGTCCTTTCTACATAGCAGCAGAAGTGCAGGAGGGAAGGTGTGTATCAGTGTGCAGGTTTTCAAAAATCATGCAGTTCTTTCACCACAACAAATTTCCTACATCTATATCTTGTACAAAGCAACAACAACAACAACAAAAATCCACATAATTCTATAAGACAGGAAATCACAAGCATGTCCTTTATCTGTGCAGTGGATTAACTGAGATATTTAGTAACAGACATGACCCAAGAGGCCATAATAGGCAGCAGCAGATCTCCCTTTGAAGAATTTCCATCAGTAGACATGATCAACAATGAAGTAAGAAATACAGTTTAACTGCCAAAAAAAAGTCTTGCCTCAGTTCTTAGATGACCTGTCAATCATCTGCTTCAGAGCAAATCTAAATGCATTTTTCATTTACAGATATCCTGCCCTGTTTTATAGTGAGATATATAAGCAGTATCTAAAAATAACCTGCACCATAGCCCTCAATTTTACATCTGTCCCATAGGTGAACAGAGACAGGGTTACAAGCTTTTGCCTGAAGCCAAAGAGATAATTGTGAGAAAGGCTGTAAGAGTTGCTGGTGTCTCTTTCTTATAATTGGGCAAAGCAGGAAAAAGCTGCAGGCAAAATGCCCTGCTAGTTCCATTAGGTGAGTTAATAGAAAATGTCAGCAGCTTTCATGGTAAAGGTGTTACGCTTTATTTCATTAGGTCCTTATTGAAGCAGGTAGAACAGAAAATATTTGTTGCCCAATATAGTGGAATCTCATGCTCTGTATCATATTGGTGGATCAGCCAAATGGAAAGGAAAAAAATGCCCTAATTACATTCCTTATCCATTTTCACTGATATAGAGGATTTCAGGCCAGGAAAAAACATTGTCATTATCCTTGATTTGTGCAACCGAGTCTAAGGATATTTTCTCGTAATTCCCCTGTCAAGTCTATATCTTGTGGCTGAGATACAATGTAATTTCTGCAATACCACACATTCTTCAGTTAACGACTTTAAAGTAGCTGAGAATCCCTTGTGTCTCCAGACAAACAGGACCAACAGTCAAACACTCTCATGGGTATCTCTGTGAATTTATCCAGCAGCAGTCACCCGCCATCAAATCTTGTTATGTCTTTGTCTACTAGATTAAAGACCTCTTTCCCTCCTATCAGAAAGTTGTGGTTCTGTGTAGGTATAAGACAACTGCAGTAAGTCACCTCTAAATCTTCTCCCTCTGCTTGATAAGCTAAGAAGATTCACCATAGCTAAGTAGATTTTTCACCATAAGGCAGGCTTGACAGACCTTAGGGCATCTTGGTGATATTTTTTAGTTCTTTCCTAAATTTCCAGTGCTGTTCTGAAATGCAGCCATCAGACTGAACACAGCCTTTTTTTCCATAGAAAAGCAATACCATCTCTGCAGTCCTGCTCAATACTCCCATGCTTAGATACAGCCAGCTCTCCTAGCAAAGCACCAGAGATGAACTGGTACTGGCTCCAGTAAAAGCCCAGCTAGAAAGCAGGTGTTTTCTGGAGTGCAGGCCTCTGAATAGCATGTAAATTGATGAATTTACACCTGATTTACATATACTAAATTTCTTCTCTATACATCAATATACTAGAGCTCATATAAAAAACTAATATTAAGGTAAAAAACCTCAGGCCTTAAACTCTGCAAATACAAAAGCAAATGTCTCCATCCTGTGTACTTCTCCCTATGGGAAGACTATCATAATTTTCCATAGTGTGTTGTAAGGCCCATGGAGGTCTGGCCATGAAAAGCATTTGCAGAACAGCTTTACCTGGTATTTGCCCCATTAAATTCAGTTCAACTTTTGACATAGGTGGAATTAACCATACATGTAATTGTTTGAAGTATCAAAGTTGTCAGTGCTTACTCTAGGCAGGTGTAGAAAATTACAGGGAAAGTCCTGATGGTTTTCCTAGCATGCAAATACCCTCTTTTTCAAAAGTGGAATTATTGTTACAAAGGCCTGCCTGTGAAAAGTCTGAAGAAGAAATTGAAACAGATGTAAATAAATTAGATCAGAATATAAAGAGAGGTAATCCTCCTTCTCCATTTCAGGGCCATGTTTGTGACAGAGGATAGACTGGCATAGGTAGCCAAAGGGCTGCAAAGAAGAATTGCCACCAAGACACATGTAGAGGCACTACAACATGAAAATGCCAAGTGGGCAGGAGTGCAAAGCCTACTGAAAAGAAAAAGGCAGTACAGAGTCTTTACATTGACTTCAGCAAGCTTCTGACCAGACCTTGAATTACACCTTTGATTTATTTCAATCTGAAAAAAAGCAAAAGCAATACCATTCCTTGAAAGACTGATGCAATACAGTGGGATATGAATTTCAAGACAGTGCTGGGATTGTTTTGCAAATTCTCCCAAGTGTCTTTCAATGCTTGAAAAAATGCTTTCTTCTGTAGAGAAGTTCTTGAAGTCTCATGTTATATTTTGCTATGGGAAAGTGATTACTGTGCCCTTTGCTCAGGGGCCTGGTGGGTCATTGGAGGCCATCAATGTCACTGAACCACAGCAGTTGCACTGCATAGTTGGGGATGTATTTGGAAGGGCAAGGTAGAGTGATACTATATGGAAACACCTGTCATTTCAAAAATATGTGCTTCCATTATAAGAAAAGACACTTGTAAGGAGTCTATCACAAAAGTTGTGGAGGCTGTTATGTGTAGGGCCAACTTGTCATCCTATATATAACACATTTGGAATCACAGGTGACTCTTCTCAAAGAAAGAAAGATCTCTAGCTGAAGTGCACAAGGCCTTTAGTCGGCTTATACCAAGTGTGATGCAGGGGACCATTCATCCATGCACTGAGAGACTCTTCATGACACCAGGGCTGTTTGGGTTGTGTTTTGCATGTGAGTTTCTTCATCGAGGCTATTCTCAAATAGACTGGTCTACATCCCGCCACTACATATTTCACTGTAGAAAATTCCTGTGATAATGGAGTAACACACCACAGCTGCTACACAACATCTCTTTCAAGCTTTTATCAACTGCTGGAAAGAAAAGTATTCTTTCCTGAAACAATTGTCATCTAGCTCTAAAATAAAAATTGCTGCCTGTTCCATTCAGACTTCACAGGCTAGAAATTTCCTTCTACAACTAAAGAATTTGGAAGTCTTGATGGCCTGACAACACATTGCCCTTTACCATTCACACATCAGGGCTTCAAGACAATGACTTGTGAAATGATTATTGTAGCACTTGGGGCATGTAAAAATGTTGGTGCTTTCCTAGAAGGCAGCATGTATGATATTATAAATGTCACTTCCCTCATACTTCCCAGACTCTTCCTTCTGTCTTTGTAGGACAGCAGCTCAACAGATTTCTAAAATATGACCAGGAACACTTTGGATTGGCTGTTATACAAAGCAATGAATAAGGACCTTTTACCTCAAGAGGATACACATAGAGAAGACACAGCATCTAAGGAATCCAGCAGATTTGTAAGAAGTTGGTTATAAAGTCAGTGGCAGACCCCAGGCATAAAGTCCTATGGTATAGATCAAAAGTTCCCTTCCTTTTTCATAGTACAAATTTTTTATGCCTTCAATAGACCCTGTCATTAACAACTCTCAGCATCCTCATCATCACAGCTGTTAAATACAGCTCAGGAACCTAACCCTTTCTGAAGTGAGAAATTTAGTGTGGCATAGAAACTGCTGATACCACTAACTACTAGCTCTGAGGTATTCTTGTTTCCATGCACCAGTGTAGTAAGGCACATGACAGTAAAGTGGAAGAGGTTTATCATCCTCAAAGGCTCCCGGGCTGCACAAGTTACTGATCAAAACCACAAAAATATAAAAAACAAACATTGTGTTAGCTTTGCTGCTGTGAAAACAGTGAGTAGTTACTACCTGTTATTTCACTCCCCTTGCAGACATCCCTATCAGTGTCCAAACTCAGGCATTTCCTCTAAAAAGATGCATGTCAGCAGAATGGTATTGCAGGTTCACAGGCAACACTTAAGGCACTAATTAGACTGTTCCAAGTGTTTGACATATGCCTTACTACTGATGGCAGTAGGAGATATGTGAAGTCATCAGAGAATAATGTAAAAGGATGAAAATTAACACCATCATTATCTACATTAGCTGTGCCACAAAAAGTTATGGGAACACAGGACAAAACAGTAACACAGCAGATTTTCTACAGCACTCTGCCTCAGCATTAAGAAACTTACCACAATGTGGGACAAATGATGTGAATTACATTTACCAAACCTTGGAGCAGTAGACAAATAATACTTCCCGCCAATGAACTTTGAGGCCAGGTGCAGGGAATTATTGACAAAAGTCTCATTTATGCCTACATAAATGCAAAGTAATGCACACTGAAAGCTACTATTAATTTCTGGAGGTTTAATGAGTTACACACCCAACAGCAGGACTTCTGGAACAGTTACACATTGCGTGGAGCATGGCAGGGGCATAAGGAAGGTCTCCTGTCCACAATGCTCATCAAAGTCCTTGGAAGAAACTGCCTCCAAGCAATGCCTGGAGTTGAAATGAAAACCACCTCTACATTCAGATGGATTTGTACTGATGAACTGTACTGACATTACAAGGTTTGGGTTTTTTTAATGCAGTTTAATTTCCTTTGTGTGACAGTCTTAAAGAGAAATGGACACAGGAGGAACATTAAGCGATAGAGCACTTTTGAGACTAACCACAACTGCTGAGGCCCAAATTTGCCAGTTTATTTCTGAAGAAACTTTGAAGCCTATACATTTTTCTAGGTAAAATAAATCGTTTCAAAATATTGAATACATCATGGTCTGTTTCATTAAAATAGTCCCATTTACCCATAGATAACAAGAGCTTGATGTATTTTTTTTTTTTCCTGAGTGAATTTGCAATCTTTTACTACCCCTATTGAGGAGGCATTAGGTGTGCAGCAGGGTAAGCTCTGCAGCAGACAGAAAGGTGGGTTGTGCTCACACAACCTATTGCCATTCTGATCCCAAGGACAGTCAGGTCGTTTATGTGTCTGCTGTCACCATCAAGAGTCCTGTTAAAATTAGTTGCTACTTTTCTGAGTCATTAAGGCATGTATTAATGTTAGAAAAAGTCCCAGTATCAGTCAAGTGTGGTACCCAGCAAGCTCTGCTGGCTTGGGTACACGACCTCATAACCATGTCCCCAGCCTGTCAGCACAACAGGTAAACACCACAATGGACCCTTGAGTTAGGTGCATTTTTTCCTCTTTCTCTCTCTTATAAAGCTTCAATCATCCCTCAGCAAATTCAAATTATTATTATCAACACTCAAAGTTATACTGCAATTATTTTTAATAGAATATTCTTTTCAGAATTATTTTTAATATGCAGCTGAAGGCATTATGCAAAAGTCTTATAGTTGTCAATACTCCTCTAATTCTACCCTGTGTATGTGTTTTAAAGCCTTAGTCTGCACTTGGATCCATTCACCTAGATTCTAAGTGGAACCCTATTAACACATTCAATACGTAGAACCACTGACTGCAAGTTGCGACAGGGCCATCCTTCAAAAGGAGTCATGTATCAACTTGCTGCTTCCTATATTAAATCAATGGACATAAGATTGAGAGCAATCAACTTTAAGAAACTAACCTCACTCTGCACTGGAGAGTACGTTAGATTTGAAGCCCTCTGGGGCCCTGTGAGACTAACCACAACTGCTGAGGCCCAAATGTATGAGTTTATTTCTGAAGCAACTTTGAAGTCTTCAAGGCTACAGCAACCTAAGCATTGCGCCCCATATTCTTGAGTTAGTATTTTGAATTTCCCCTTTCTTTGTGGCTAACCAACTTGGCCTTTGACATCCTCATATGGAAAAGAACAATGGGTGAAGAAGCAGTAATTTCTTAACTGCTTTAGGCAGAGGTCAGACAGGGCAATAAGCTGAGTCAAGGTAACAATGCAGAGGACAGTCCCATTGTGAGTGCTTTGTGTGTCAGTGAACTTGATTCATACTTAGTGTGAACAGAGGAACTCTCAGCTATTTCAGGAATGTCAGCAATTTTGTCGTAAAGCAACTTTGATCTTGGTCCATTTTCCCAGGCTCATTCATTAGTTGAGAATGTGGAAGGTAAGGCTCTTGCTTCTGGGAGACTGCCTGCCTGCTTCTTAAATAAATCACCTACTTTTTCTCCCTGTCCTTCTTATAATGAAACAATCCCTCACAGGTCCTCTTGCCATATGATGAAACTTTTGACTCCGAGGAAATCTCTCTCTCATGCATGGGCTAAGAGGAATGCCTTTGATTTTTGAAACTGAGGGTCAGATTCTATAAACATACCACCCCAAAGCTAATCAGTCCCCATCTCCCCCCAAAGTAACATGAGACATGCTGGTGACCTTTTGATACTTCTGACAATGTGGAAGTTGAAAAAGTTTCTAGCTTTCAAAAAAAAGAGCTCCTGTCTTTGTCTTGCCAGCTCCGTGCATTTAGGAGTGTGGAGCACTCTGCTTTTTCTCACTGAAGAGGCTCTCTTATACCAGGACTGTTGGGGGGATCTCTGAGCCTCCCCCAGCAGCACAAGCACCAGCTAGGCTGAGCTTTCACATGCCGTTTGCTCTCTCACCCTCTCCGCAGGGGTAGAAGCATGCACAGAGGAACATCTCTCTGGTCAGGGTTTGGAGCATGAAGTTATTTGATTTATTCTGATTTGAGATAAAAATTAGTATTATAAGATATCTTTAATTTGCACTGGTATAATAATATTTTTAAAACAAGGACACTTTTATCTGAAGATTTGATTTTTTTTTCCTCTCTAATAATTAAAGCTATTTTCCCACCTTTTTTTCTCTCCTGCCCCTGCTGTGAAGCAGGAAATCACCTTTTAAGAAAATGTTAAGTGAAGTACAGAGAAGCTAATTGATTCATCCAAAGGTCAGAGAATGTCAGCAGTGGAAGGAGAAAATGAAGCAAAGCATCCCATGTCTCCTGTGCTAGAATTAAGAAAACATGCTCTGCCTCACGTTTCCTCTAAAGCACCATCTATGTTTTGCAGTTCCTCTCAATCCATTTCATCTCAGATCCCAGTTTTTCAATCTCCCAAAGTTCCTGGCTTTGCAAGCAGCATGTTCATGTTCTCAAACAAACAACACTCACCAGTGCAGTTGTTAAGTCTCCTAATCATGCACGTACTTACCTTAGAAAAAGAAATCACAAAGCACACTTGTTCAAACAATCTTTGTGCCAGCTTTCCCCACATTTTAATCTTATAAAGATGTTTCAACTACACAAAGGGATTCAGAAACATGTTTATGAACATTTTCCAAACACTTTTTAAGATTACAGCTAAAGCATTATAATTGGTGAATGATGAGATTTTGGAAGCAGTGGGGGAAAGAGTATCCTGTAGCTCTATCTCCTCATAGCACACTCCCTACATCTCATCTCATTTCAGAAAAGGCTCGGAGGTGAAAGCTGTGTGAAACACAGCCCCTGAGTCTGCCAGGCATTGTATAAGTACTGACTGGATGCCGAACATGTATCAGGGTCATCATAAACCCAACCTGCTAGGATATGATAAAGGCTGGCTGTAAAATTAGCCAGCAGTGTGCAATATCTCAATACTCCTTCTATGACAAGGTGATCTGCTTGGTGGATGAGGGAAAGGCTGTGGATGTTGTCTACCTGGACTTCTGTGAAACCTTCAACACTGTTTCCCATATCATTCTCATGAAAAACTGTCTGTTCATGGCTTGGACAGGTGTACACTTTGCTGGGTAAAACACTGTCTGCATGACCAGTCCCAGAGAGTGGTGGTGAACAGAGTTAACTCCATTTGGCAGCCGGTCACAAGTGGCATTCCTCAAGGTTCAGTATTCGGACAACTTCTGTTTAACATCTTTATCAANATTGGAATAGGCTTCCCAGGAAGGTGGTTGAGTCACCATCTCTGGATGTGTTTAAAAGCCATATAGATATATTTCTTGGGGATATGACTTAGTGGTGAACTTGGCAGAGTAGGGTTAACGGTTGGATGATGTTAAAGGTCTTTTGCAACCCAGGTGATTCAATGATTCTATGATTCTATTAATATGAGTCAGTACTAATGTGAGGGAAATCCACCTTTTCCATTTACCTCCCTGGGTAAAATCATCCCTGCAGATGCCAGAGACATTACCTTTGTTCTCTTTTTTATAGCACTGCATGGAAAACTGTGATATCTTTTACTTGCTTTCAAGTCCAAAATGCTGTAGTGTCATAAAGCACAAATCATACCTTGTGCTCCTAAAAAAAACCTTTCCCAGTGTTTTTTGTGTGTTTAAGGAGAGGTACTTTCAAGGAGGAACAAGGTTCTCTTCTTATCTGTACACTGCTTTCAAAACTGCTTAGCACGTGGCTTTGTAGGACAATGAATGTATTTTCCCCTGGGAGGTAGAAGGATTTGCTACAGTCTTGCTCTGCTGCACAATAATCAACCAGTTCAACTATGCTATAATAAAAATACTTGCTTTGAAGTGCAGCCTTAGATGTCTCATTTCCTAGGGGTAACAATGATTCCTTATCAAGATTTTTTTTTGGGGGGGGGTTGTTTCTTCTTTTTTTTTCCTTCAGTGTGTTTTCTCTGTACAGTTTGTTGTGGGTTTTTTTGGGGGTTTGTTGTTTTGGTTTTTTTTAAGATATGTGTCTGTCTAATGACTGGATTTTGGATTCCAGATGTTTTGACAAGAGAAAACATTTAATGGCCATACACATCCCAGAAACCTCATACCACCCAAGTAGCTATTATGTCAACTGGCTAGTGTAAGTCTACCCAGATAATTCTCCCTGTTTCTCCCCCTAGATGGCTGCTAACCCTTTAGTCATCAATATAAAATGACAGTAATTCTTTTCCATGGCTACTATTACATAAACATCAAGGGTGGGGTATATATAGACACATGCATATAAGATCCATGTAGTTTTGATGGGCTAAAAAAGTATTTTTATTAAATAATGAGCTCGGGCTCTGTTCTGGTGAACAGAGTGATCAGCTCAATGATTAAAGACATACTTAGACAGATATGCATACATGAATGCATGCACACATATGGATGCAGAAGTACCTCTTTTGCAAGATGATTGTGATATGACAGGTTTTGGTCTAAGCTTTTTCCTGCAGGAAAACAGAAGTAGCAGGCAGAGGCAGTCACTAATTTTACATATTGTTGATGGGATAAATGTCATCTTTGAAGAGAACAAGGCTCTTATTTTCCACTTACTGCACAATACCATTACCACTTGGTATGGACTTTGCCAAGGTGATCCTTCACTGTTGGTAGTCATGAGTAAATAGAAAAATAGATCCTAGCTTGCACCCCTATAGAGATTAAGTCAGCCATTAAAAATGGAACCACAAAGGTGCATAAAAAGTCAGAGAAGTAAAACATTACAGATTATTTAAAACTATTTTCTACGTCTCTTGTGTCAATGGGAAATATTGGTGTGATGTGTAAATTACTGTCCTATTTCCATGCTTCCTCCTAAATTTTGTCCCACTCTGAAAACCTTATCATATGTAGCAGTAATTTCACCTTCTTCTTAGTACTGGAGAATTGTAGTTCCATAACAGCCCCAGTGTCTTGGATGAAAGGAAAAGGCAGACTTTCTGCTCCATCTATTTCAAAGAAACAGTTTTACTCTGTGTGGCAGTCAAAATCAAGAAATCAAATGTGCTAATTCCTGAAAACAGTTGAGGATAACAGATTTTCAGTTCTGCCATTTCCTGCAGGATTCAGCAGAGGCAGAGTTCTTTCTCCTACCTGGCTCCGTTACACCAAACTCTTGGAGACTCTAGTGGCAGATCAAATGATGAGCCCTGGGATTCAGTGAGTTGGAGAGAAAGAATGACTTGATTGACATCTATTTCTGATAGTGTAGGCCATTATGGGAGAAGACATGATCAAAAGACAGACTGAAACAGGCAGAATGATAGGAGTAGAATGATGGTTAACACAGACAGACTGGGCAGAAATCTTGGAAGTGGGGTGTAATCTGAAATCTGTTCCAGAAGATGCTGATTCAAAGAGAAATGACCAAGTAAAAGTCACAGAAAAAGGAAGTTATTTTACCATTGCATTTTTAATGGGGTAGAAGAGAAAGACTGAGATCATCTGCAGAAGAGTAAAACACATTATGAGAGGAAGAAGCAGCAGAAAATATGGACAAATGCTTAACCACAGAGACAGGAGAGAGAGAAACAGGTGTTGGAGGTAAGAGCTGATTTTGGTGTAGAACAGCCTATGCTGGAGTCTGCCAGCTCAGCGCCCATACTCAGCCCAGTATGTCAGCACAGGCTGTGGCAGGTCCTCCAGGCAAGGCTGCTCTCAGCTTTATATGTACCAGGACAAAACTGGCAGATGTTAAGGGAGAAGGAAACTACATCAAGACTGTGAAAACGTGGGAGACCTAAGGTGCAAAGACTCTTCCTGTTCCCAGAGGTATACCTCCTGCCTTCTGTCCACTGAAATCCAGGGACTTCCTTAGGCCAAATGCCATGTTCCTCTAAACTTCACATCCCTCAAGTATCACATAAAAATGCTGCAGTTTTCCAAGAAGAATTCCTCAAAATCATCTAATAAGACAACTTATTAGACAATGCTGAAAAAAGAGACATGTAAAGCACTGCAAGTTACATTGCTGTTGTTTAACTATCAAACAAAAAAATAGAGACTGTGTTTTCACAGGCCTTTTCCTTACCAAGATGACCATGACAGACTGCCTACATAATAAAAGAAACCATACAGACAATCTGTGAGCAGCAGGCTGAATAAGTGCAATGGTTGCAATGGTTACTGTCTCCCAAAGAGACAAACTTTTATTTTTAGATTATACTTTTAGCTGAACTCAAATAATATTTTAAGTCAAATTCATCATTATGAATTCCACCTGCACATATAGGACCCCAAAATGTACCATTCTGGATAAATTACTTAATATCTGGAATTGAGCAGCTCTTTCACAATTTAAAGCTTAATCCTGTATCTACATATGAAAATGAATCTGAATACTAATCTTTCTAGTCAAGAGAATATATTACCATGAAGATGAATGGTGAGTATAGTGGCATTGCTGGTGCCGTAACTGTAAGTCTACCAAAGACAGTTGTGTCAAAGGGTAGAAAGACATCTCCTCTACTTATTGGAAACTGCACAGGGATCTATTCTTAAGGTAAAATTTTCCACTGAGACTTTGTGACCATTTACTGAACTCTTACCACAGTGAGGAGTGTTAAAATAAATGCCTCCAGCTTTATGCATTGCAGACTCTAGGACATAGCTCTGGGCTAATGTTTAACAGTAATGTTTCAATGTCCTGTTTTAGGTCCCTGGTGCCAAATTAATCAATCTACTTTCTTCAGAGAATTTGAAAAAACAAAACTAAAAAAAAAATTTCCTGCAGTTTCATTCTCTTTTTTTCTGGGAGCTTTCAGACCCTCTGTAGCTGAAAATTTAGTATTTTTCTAGCTCGGGAGATTGACACAAACAGAAAGGGTATTTCTGAAGTTCATTGAAACAAGCCATGTGAATAAGAACCTATGAAGAAAGTTATTAATAATGCCTGAGAAACCACCAGGGCTTCAGGATCTGGCCAGCTTTACAGCTTTCACATTAAATCATAGAAGACTGAAGCTTCTAAACAAAGCACAGTTTCAGCACAAAAGTAATTGTTAAGGACAGGCTATTATCTCATTATTCCTATTCCAGGTTGTACACATGCCATCCCATTTGTTTCAAACTGATAGGGGTTCTTACAGAATGATTGTAATCCAAAAGGGAAGACTGGTATTTTACTTTAAAATGAAGCAATATCATTTTTGAGAAAACCGAGGTGATAGATACTAGCAGGATAAATGGTATTTTTTTCACGTCAGTAGTCACAGAAATAACATAACTGGTAATTTCTAACCATCCAAACTTAGATGGTGTACTGCATGTCATACATCCACTGAGATGTCATCTTTTTTTTTTTTTTTTTCCCTTAAAAAAGAAAAGGATAGTATTTCAGTTGGGTTAAAATCTCACAATGAAATATGTTTTGTTTATTATTGCATAGCTCCTGAATATTAAAATACTAAAAATTCCAGACCAAAAGAGTACATTCTGTATCTCTTTATGTGTTCATGTCCCTTTATGTATATGTATACATATGTATTCAGATAATTTAACTTGTATTCAAGAAGTTCACTCTTTACTGAGTTTTAAAATATTATAAAAAACAAACTGTTAAAAGTTGGTTGTAAGGTTTAACACAGATATTAATGTACATTTTAATTCTCTTCAATTTGTCAATAACTACAATAAATAATGATACTCCTTATGGAAATATATAATTTTATTCACCACACTCAAAACAATTCTTGAGCTTCCCTGTAACATCCAACAACAGATTATTTGCACAACAGAAAATGACAAGAGAACATTGGTTCCAGTTGGCAAGACACCTGCTCAGAAGCTCAGACCGCAGCTTGTTTCCTCTTTTATTCTGAAATAGAATAAGATGGACACTGGCACAGAGGCCCAAAAATTTTGCCTCAGAGGAAGCAAACTCTGAACCAAAACAGTGTAAACAGACAGTCAAATGGCTGTGAAGGCCAATACAGAGGAATTTTCTGAGCTACTTGCTGCTGGAAGCTGGGAGAAAGCATTAACTTGTACTTACCTTTTGCATATGCTGAGCAGCTGTAACTGACCACAGCCAGCAGAGGTGGGGTGCTGGACAAGGCAGACCTTTGTACAAGCCCAGTATGCTGACATTTACATTCTTGTGCCAAGTGAAAGAGGAACTGCTGTGAGGCAAAAAAGAGCAGCACAATAAAAATATTTTATTTACCTCTATGAAAGACACCTGCCATTATTCTTGTCAATATTTATCTCCAAATCTTCCAGAAACTACTCTGAAGTGAAGAAAATATTGGTGATGGCACCACTAACTGTTGAATCTTTCTTTGCTTTAACAGTCAGTTAAGGGCAAGATAACTGTCTTCATCTTTGTTTCATGGTTAGACATTTCTTCCTGTCTGCTTGCCACTGCCACTGCAATTACTGCTGGATCCTCCTCGCTTTTTTTGACAGCTGCCTGTGCCCCCCTCTCATCTTTCAAATTACCTCACTAGTTATTTACTGATGCTGCAAAATCTGGTCCTATTAAAAAAAGCTTAGGTGCATAAGACATAGAAAGATGCTACTGCCTCAACCAGAGTTCAAAGTGGACTGAAGACACATAATTGTACGTATGTACAATATATGTACCTTCCCTTTTCCACATCCGTTCTCTGAACTAATTATTGGAATAGAATGTGGATAGATCATAGGGGGCATAGATTTGAAACTTGGCAGGTGTCTACCTCCCATTTAGGATACTAAACTGGGAATCACTATGGATTTAGATACTTAAATGCAGAAAACAGAATACACTCATGTGCAGAAGTTTTTGCCTTTGTTGAGGTATACTGAAGATATCTTTATTTAATGACACTTGACAGGAGATATGCCACCACTCAAGGTCTTTTGTTAACTATCCCTGTGTGGGAAGTCAAACTTCCCTAACTCTTCAGTTACTCCAGATACAATATTTACTTTGCTTTATCTAAAGAGAAATGTATGTCTACAAATGAATGACTGCTTTACCTTGACTTTTTATTTTTGCTTCAGAGAAACACTAAGAAACTCTGATTGCCATCAAGCAATTTTAAACAATGTAGTTTCAACTCCATCTCCCATCTGTTGCCTACAACTCAAAATATTTTAAGTGTCACTAGTCATTTTCCACTCTTCCCCCAGCTTGCTAAAACCAACCTCATTAACTTGTTTCTGTAATTAGCTGACTGCATCCATTGCCAGACCAGATTGCTATGAGCTATGTATTCTTACATAGTTTGCTTATTAGCAGAATTTATGTCAGCAAAATAAAAACAGCTACAAGATTACCAGTTTCTTCAGAGCTGTCAAGGTATTTCTAGGATGATTGCTGTAGTGTCACTAGCAAGTGCTAATCCAGGCTTGTGACCAGTGATTTTACACCTATCAGATAAAGGATAGCATTTTTTAGGTAATTAAGAGTTACACTGGGGAGTTTTTTTGAAAAAATTCATGGGACTTAGATGCAGTTACCTTTCAGACACAAGCCAAAGTAGTTGGAAAACCTCAGCAGAACTCAGTATGAGATTTAAGCAGTAACTACATCTCTTAGCTGGTATGATAATTAGCAAAATGAGAAGGAAAAAAAAACCAAAACAAAAACAAACAGGTAGAGTGCCCCCTCTTCCTGCTTTCCCTCCCATCATTAGTAAAAGAGATTGAAGAAGTTTTCATGGCTCTGACAGAAACTAAGGGATCTCTCTGCTCTTGAAATAAATATATATTTCCTATTAAAAGGTAGCTTGCTTTTCTCCTGATTCTAGCATCATCCACTGTGTTCCAAGTTCTTAGTGCCTAAATAACTCAGCCTGGTTTCCTTTCCTACTCTTTTGGGTTTTTTTTTTTAGAGATTCCTGGCCTGCACTATCAACAGCACTAGAAGATACAAATCTGCCTGCTGTAAGAAGACAAAGTAAATTTGGAAATCTCTCCTGGGTTTGGAGAACATGATCTGAGCATTTTAAAAAGCCAAGAATATTTGAAAAAGTCAGTTAAGGAAGGCCATTATTCAGATATTAATCACTGCAGTATAAAGCAAAAGATTTAAAACTCCACATTTCTAGAAAAGAAGCACTCAGAAAGTGGTGATGGAAGTATCTCAGCCCAAGGAAGCTTGCTGTAGAAGTAAAGTTTAGGACAAGTGTCAACAAATGTCAGAAAGGCCACTAAAGACTAAATCTAAATCCAGAAGAGTAACTTTAGAAAGCACTGTGCAAGGATTTAGCTACTTGGCTCCTGGTACAGTCAAGGAAAATCATAAGGGTAAAAAGCTTGTAAAGTATCTTAAAGGTAGCTAGAATCTCTGATGTTCCTTTTTCTCCCCATCCATCGTCATTAAAAATTCTACACTGGGTGGTTTTCTTTTACAGTTCAAGTAACAGCTAGTCTGCTATTGAGTTGCCAGCATGTAAATTATAGTTTGTGTTTGTTTTTCTTCTGGAGATATCTAATGGTGCAACACAACTAATGGCAGAGTGAGTTCATCTCTGCTCTAAGTCCACTGATTTGAGAAACTGCAGAAAGTGCATCTGGGATTCAAGTCCATGCCATCTTAACTGACCACTGGTTTATAGAATGGGCATGGCTGGTTCCTTCTTCATCTGTTCGATGTAGTCTGGAAGAACTCATGAGTTTTCAGTGCTTCAGGCTTGACACTCACAGGGCTTTTTTCTTGGGAACTGTAGATTGGTGAATAGTATGGGGCAGCAGCAGCATAAGCACAAAGGTGAGGTCAGCATCCTGTTGGATGTCAATGGCAGCCCAGCTGATGTAATCTTTCACTCTTTGTCCCATTGTAAACCTTCAAAGTTCAGTTCAAACTGATGCATTTTTACTGGAGTGCCTGGAGCTCCATCTCTACACAAATGGCTGGTTTCTCATAGTTCTTAGAGTCTCTGTAATAAGAATGAAACATGGTCTTTGAAGACTAAAATGCTGCTATGTACTCTTGAATGTACTTCACTGGAAAACTCTTTGCATGACAACACAGTGCAGCTGGATGAACGTCTCCCTTTCCCTCCAGGGACAGAGACAGGAGGATAATGCAATGCCTTCTTCAGACAGAATGTGCCATGTACAGAAGCCTCTTTGTATTTAGGTGCCTTTATAACTGCGAGTTCTAACACAAAGTCACAAAGGACATACAAGCTGCTCCTTACAATAGTCTGATGCATCAGCTGTATGTACAGAGAGAGCTATTGGCTGGGCAACACTTGAAGTAGTCTATAATAGAGCTCTTCTCAGCTTTGGTGTGAGTGACATGCCTACTAATGATCTCACGAACTAAGCCTGGGGTGCTCTGTATGTCATAAAATTTCAAATGGCCCAAAAGTTCAAGGGATATGCTGTCTGATCTAGAGAGCTGGAAGAGGAGTGGAGGTCGTTCAGGGATGATTCACAGATGACAGCTTCCATTGCAGTGCAAGATAAGGCTGGACAAGCAGCTGAGACCAGAGGCTCACTTCCCCAGTCCTCTAGGCTCAACCCTACCACATCTCTGGCCCAGCAGAAGGAAGGGCACCACAACAGCTTACAAGCAGCCCTTAGCCACCCCAATCATAGCACTCTTTCCACCAGGCTAAACACTACTCCCTCACTCACCTAGCTTCTGAGCAGGTGACACTTCACTCCATTTGACAGAGTGCTTGGCTGCATAAGATCATTAACACGGTCCATTGCTAAAAATCTTCACAGAACCATTTATGGGTGTATGTATCCAGAAGCACCACAAGTGAAAGGAAATTAAAAGATGCTATTATGGGATGCAGCGAGAAACTTTTAACTTCACAAAGAGAAAATTAGCAAAGCTAGCATTATTTTGCTTGGCATTGATCTGTCTCTATCTAAAATAGATGTGGACTGTGGGTGAGAAAGCAGAAGTTTATTATTTTGTTCCATGCTCTACAGATATCTCAACTTCCCTGCTTCTTCATTTAATCAGTTCTGCCACATTAGACTTGGATTCATTAACTGCAGATGAAATTGTGCTGGCTTGCTCTTTGACACAAGCCACAGTAATGCCAAAGGGTTGTTGCCGCACCTTGATGATGGGAAAGTTTGAGTGGCTGGTTGCCTGAGGGAAAGGTGATCTCATGAGGAAGGGACAAAGCCTGCATGAGTGAATTCTGTCCTTACACTGAGATGCTGGACTTTCTACCACATCACTAATCATCCCTGACTAAACATCTCCTTTACAGAAGGTACTTATCTCGGCTGAACTATTCAAATAGGAAATTATTCTGTCTGAGATGGAGATGAAACCATCAGCAGAAATCCAAGAGCACAGAGAGAGCCCTCCTCTGACACCAGAAAGGAAAATCTCTGACAGAAAGACAAAAAAGGAAAAGGGGAGATATGGTTACAGGATAGAGGAATGTATATAATTCTGCAGAAAAATATCCCAGAAAAAGAGCCACCTTCACATCCTCTGTACCTCACTCAATCTTATGCCAATGCAGTATGCTTTAATTTGAGTTTAAATGTTTCATGGATGAATTTCAACTATTAGCCTCCCTCCATCACCATCATAACATGGGGATGTATAGAAAAAATCTCTGCCATTCTGGTGGTG
>VWZY01010503.1:0-55070 GCA_013399075.1 Chloroceryle aenea
ATCCCCGGGGAGGCTCAGGGAAAACGGGTGGTTTCTCTGGGCTTATTTGGACACCGAGTCGTGCCTCAAACGGCGAAGCCGAACTGGCAATATCGCCGCAGACCTCGGAGATCACAGCTGTCATTGCTCTTGTAACCAGGGTTGATATGAAAATATGAAGATAAATAACTCCTTCATATTATTGTTTTCAGGGAGGCAGACTTTTCTTTTTATTACTCTTTTTATTGTTGCTTGCCATAAATATTCCAGAATTATTATCCCAGGGTAGATTTCATCTCATTTATTTCAAAAGGCTTTTGAGGAGGCACATTATTTTATAAGCTGCCAAATGAGTATGACCATTTATAATGATTTTTCTTCTTTTCTTTAATACTTGCTTTTTGGATTGAGGACCTGAAACAGAAATATGCTAATTTAAGACATCTGTTGTTTTTCAAGCTATAGGCCTGTATCGATATTAATGCAATTTATTTATCAAATTGGGTATATAAGAGAGAGGGAAAGTCTAAATTTTTATCATTATATCAAAAAACTGTTTTTAACTGATTTCTCACCCACGTGAGTACCAAAAAGTACCCTACAATCTTGGGAGTCATCAGAAATGAAAAACCACACCAGACACCTTAGCTCATGGAATGGTTTCCATTGCACAAGATCCTTAACAGGCACTTGAAGGGCTTTCAAGTATTTCAAGAAGACCTTTTGTCTTCAAGAGAAAGGGACTATCCATGTGCCCTCCACTTGGACAAAAACTGACATGATTGATTCCAATCTGTGATCGGTTCATTAACAGTAATAAGTTGCCATTAATTCCACTATCTCTGCACTTAAATACAAAATTAATTTCCCAAGAGCTGAAGCTGCTGTGGATCAGTGCTGGATCAGGCTGTTGGAGACACAACCAGCCTGGTGCCACTCTTCCAATGGTCTACGTTTATTAATTCACAATCCAGACTCCAGCGCTTAACGCGACACATATTGAAATGATAAGGCATTGTTATTAGAGATTCTAAAATGCCCTGAGTATGAAAGGCACGGTGTAGTGAGATATTACACACGTCTCTCTGTTCTGATTCACCTCTGGAGAACACCCATCGTGGTGTGGCAGGTTGGGTGGACTCCCCAGCCAAGGTGTGAGAGTCTTTTCTCCCAGCCGCCTCCCAGCACCTTCAGATGTTGCTTCCTAATGCAGACAGAGTGGAAACAGAGTTGAACTTGAGTGCTGGTATCAGAAGTGCACCTACGAAAACGAGCAGAGCTTCACCATTTTGCTGTCTGCTGGATACAGAATTTTAGCTAAAACCCAAAAAGGCAAATCATTTACTGATGGTTTTGCATAATGTGAAGGGTTAACAAAACTTTCATTATCACACTCTATTAAGCCAGGACCAGGAAACAATTTCTAATCAACACTCAGATCTGGGCAGGGATTGTGCAGTCTTTTGTAGGAGGCCTCAGATCTGTGTTCTCTATTCTCACATGCTCACTTCCAGCTGTTGTCATTGAAATCCCACATAATCTCCCCGGGTCAAAGGGCAGTCATCCATGACTGCCGCTGTTAGGAGGTTATGCTGATTTCTGTTGTCAAATATTGGCCCTTTTCTCTTTCAATCACTCCCATTCTACTTTTTTTAACAAGAAAGATCCAGCCTAGAATTGTATTACATGACTTTAAAGTCTTAAAAGTGTTCCTCTATTGTACTAACACGACATGCCCTGGACGGTCTAATCCATCCTGCTATGGGCCACAAAGAAAATTCTGGTGCTTCTTAAAACCTCAGCCAAAGGTAGACGAGCCGGAGAGAATAACAGCCGTAGGAGAGTGTGTACTTTGTCCAAGGTGAACTATTGCCAGGGCATTAAACTTAAATTGGAAATAACAAGACAAAATAGAAGTGGGAGCCTTTGTCAGGGAACAAGAGAGGTTTCTCTGTCACCTTTCATGGAGAATGTCTTGCTTAACTCTTCTGTATAAAAAGTCTGTGAAGTAAAATTGTGGTCTCATTTACCATGAAGGGTTTACCATTTACAAACCCAAGGGCTGCAGTTTGTTCAAAGCAATTAAGATGAGGCCATCGTGCCAGCTCTGGAGATCAGTATTTGGGGTCTGCTGGAAAATGCAGGTTTCATTACAGCTACAGGCAATGTTCAGGCCCACATATACCTCCCTCGTGCTGTCTTCCATCTGAGTAGGAGAGACATTGACTTGGACAGAGTATTGCAGCCAGGATAAATGATCTCTTCAATCTCCATGGGGTTTTTTAGTTATGAAGTTTGTGTGTGTGGTTTGGCCCCCTGGATCCAGCTTTCCATTTCCAGCGTGGGATAGTGCCCAAGTATGTCATGGTGAGAGAGACACTGGCATTGCCACAGGCAGGGTGAGCAGGTCCAAGCACTTGGACGGTGGCTGGGCTCAGCCCAGGGAGGTCCATGGCCACCCACACTTGCCCTGGAGGCAGATGCTTCCCAGTGGCGAGGTCGCCTTCATCCCTGTGCGTGCCCATGGCACGAGACCGCTGTGCCAGCCGGCCTGAGGGGCCCTGTGGCTGGGCAGAGAGATGGGTTTCTGGAAGGGAACACTGTCATGGGGCTGCTGGGGCTGGCTCAGCCCAGGCTTAATAAACTCTCCTCCCAGTTAAGCAGAGTGTACATGTTATGAAGGTCTTGACTGACGCACACTTATTCTGTCCTTTCCTTTTTGCTGGAGAAGGCAGATTAGGACTAACTCCATCACTCCCATCCTCCTCAGCCAGCGCAGCTGTGGAATAACTAATCTTCTGGGAGTCCTCGGGGTGAGCTGGGTTCCCTCTGATAACATCCCCTCTCTCAAGGCCTGCGTGTGCTGTGTGATACAGACATTAATTTTCTAATCAATATTATTGCTCCACGTTGTTTGTGAAACATGGGATTATCTAGATAGAGGATAAACCCAAAAGGAATCAAGTTGCACTTTAAGCAGAGAGGGCTTTTCATTTAATCAGGTATTTGGTTAAGATAATAAGCTTGAGACCCTAATTGATTATTACTATTTTAAGGTTTTAAGCAGGCTATGTATAGTGAGATGCTGAACGTGAAAAAGGCTTTAGAAATGGCTTCAGTGCTAGTCTGGGGGACTTGTGTAATTTCAAAACACTGAAAAGGAATTGAAATCTCCTAAAAAGCTGTTCTCCAAAGCTTAATACGTTGTCACTTGGACTGTAGAGAAATAACTGGATTTAGACTTTTTCATCTTAAAAGGAGTAACACTTCCTTGTTTTCATTTAAGCTTGGATTTCAGGAAACCAGCTGTATCTGTGTTTAGAAAACACCTTGTATATTTATGGTGAGAGCTGACTATTTTATAATAAAAATAATACTGTTGGATTACACAAGGAAGCTTGCTAATTAAATAACAATAATACCTTGAGCACCTTGAAAACATCTTCTGATATTCAATTAAGGAACAATAACCCGATGAACTTTAACCTGTAGACCATATTCAGACTTTCTACATAAAAGTAATTGCATCAGTCATGATTTTCTCAAGCTACAACACAAGCTCTTGATTGGTAGCTCAATGTCTGAGACTCCTTTTTACAGCATTAATTGGGAAAGCAGACAATACTCTCCCTGTAAACTCGATTTTAGGACGAAGGTTAGTTGCCTTTGTACACGTTTACTCATTGAAATAGGAATGTTTGCTTAATAATTCAAAACAAATAGCATTAGACAACAAGTCCTATTGCTGATTTCTCCTCTGCCAGTGTAAATTAGGAGAAAATTAGGTAAAACTCTATTTGAAATGTGTAGAAAGACTTGTTTAAATCTTCTTTGAGATCAGAATTAGGCTCCAGCAATTCAAGCCTTTTCTTCTGGCTTCTTTACTGGGAATCTAAAAGCAGAATATGTAAATTGCATTATGAATTTTCCCCCCAATTAAAGCAGTCATCAAGTTATGGGAAGATGTTTTTCATGTGGTACTTGTTACCATAGCTTGGCATCGAGTTTGTATGCTCTACCAAATGTGTGACTGGGTAACAGCATATTATTTATTAGTCGGTATCCTGATCTTCTTTATTCAGTTTGTTCTTACTGGCCTGGGTTTTTTTTTTTCCTCCTTGAGGGAAAAACCATCATCCTCATGAGCCACAGTGAGGTCTGGCATAATGAGCTAACTCCTAACTGCCCCCAGACTGGGGTTGAAGGAATGATTCAACAAAATATTTAAATGCCTGCTTAACTTTGTCAGCCCATCTTTATTTGGCAGGGCAAATCAGCATGGGCTTTAGTCGAGCATGTGATGAAAATTAAGCACGTGCTCTAACTGCTTTGCTGAGTCAGTGCCTGCCTCGGCTAGCCAGGTGTCTTAACGGATACCCAGGATTTTAGTGAATGAGCTCCATTACTTTTTTATAAAGTGAGTAAAAATTCTCTCATCCTCATTTTGAACACCTGCTTTACTACCAAAATGTGCCTGTCGCACAAAGCCGCCGAGCTAACCCCGCCGTATACAGGAATTTCAATGTCCTATCTTTGGGATATTTAGCAAAAGTATCACAGTGCACGTATTTCAATAAAGTGAATCGTGCAGGCTTTCAAGATGTTTAATCATCTTTTCAGTAAAGGAGCTCGTTAATTCTAACATCTGCATATGTAATTGCTTGACTTCACCTATTTTTTTCTCATTCGGAATTAAGTGGAGCAGCCAAATTGATGTATTTTTTTGCATTTTGCCCCCTATTAATGGATGTAAAATGTTTACTTCACATATTCTGTCAATCCTGCTCTTTCCCAGCCATTCTTCTTTTACGCATCTCACTTCTTTGTCCTGTTTCTCTCATTTTCTTGTTGCACTGTAATCGCAGCTCAGCAAAAGCTCCAGTCCTAGGCCCAGATTTTGCAATCTGAACCATCCAGGCAAACCTTTAAACTTTGATGGGGTTCTGCTGAACTGTGAATTCACAGACCAACCTCGCATCGAAACGAGTTCACGATACAGCTCTAAGCCAAGGGCATTGCTTTTGTGGGTATCAGGATATTACGAATGATGGGCGAGACGAGCCCCTCGATTTCCTAATGTTTGTAAGTAAAGAACAAATTGGAGAATTGTGAAATTCACCTTTCATTTGTGAAATGTTTATTTTCGGTATTGAAGGGTGAAAATCTAATCCCTCTCATTGACGTGCTGTTGTTTAATGATTACTGTTCCGTGTACACGCCTAAGAAATGTCCCTACAGCAGTCAGTGGGCATTTCAAGTATACCCAGCAAAATCAGAATAAAGAAGCTAGCAGGTCCATGGGAATTTCTTCAGCTTTCCTCGTGCCCTGCAGGACCCTGAGAGCTAGAATGTATTTAAAACCATTCAACAGCATTTTCATTCCTGGTTTTACCTGTGTTTGCTTGGGTAAGGTAACGCAGTTGGCCATGAGACAGTCGTGTTTTTACTGGATGATTACAAAGGGCTCAAGACTTCTCCTTAAAAAAACCCAGCCATATGTCGTGCCGTCGCTGCGATTTAGTTTTTACTTCCATATTTAAATTTCACCTTCACTCTTAGCGCGATAGGAACCTGCCTGGGAAATGCAGGTGGAAGTGGACACCAGAGCAGAGCCAGTGTGGTGCCCTGTGAAAAAACCAACACGTGACAGATGTTCCTAGCATCGCTGAATGCACTTCTGGAAGTTGCTCAGATGCTGCCATGATGAGCACAGTATGAGAAGTTATATAGCATAGACTGGCTTCTCTACGAAGGGCTCTGCGGAGTAGTAAGCATCCTGGCCCTGATCCAGCAAGGCACTTAAGCATATGCTTAATTTTAGGCACATGAGTGGTTTCAGTGAAGACCTAAGAGAATTATTTTTAATTCACAGATCATTTAATTCAATAGGCAGGTCTGCTGCAGCATATGAAAAGTAGATCTTCATATTAAAAATACTCAGGAAATTGTCAATGAACAGACATTGTGTATGGCCAGCAACCATTTCTAAAAAGCAGAATGATGTAGTCATCACCTGTAATATGGTAAAATCCCAAGCAGATCAGGCAAAAGCATTTACAATTATCTGAGAGCTGTTTCGAACTTGAAAATAAGGAAAAATAAAAGCTTGTAAGAACACTTTTTCATTTGAAGTAGAGAAAGATTTATTCTCTCGATGTAAATAAAAACCTTGTTTGCAGATTGAGGAATTTGTTTGTGTTGAATTTCAGCATCAATTTCAATATTTTATAGTACATTTATCTACAGCTGGAGCATGACAGATTTGTGTATATTTATATGTTTGTGTACATAATACATATGTATACACACATACACAAGGATGCCCAGAGATATACATATACACAGTATGAAAACTCATCGTTATTGCTGAAGTATAAAAACATGTCTGATGTAGAAACTTGTCTCGAGTCTGTTAGCTTAGCGACTGCGTTCAGCTGGCACTGGAGGATCCTCACAGAAACTGGGAAGTTCTTCTGTGCAGGAGCAGAACTCGCTGACATCTTGGCTGGAGATGAACAGCTTGACCTCCTTCCAGCTCTCTCTCAAACCTTTCCCTGACACCATGTCACCCTCTGTAGCCCTGCACATGAGATGCGTTTCTTTTACTCCCCATCCTGCAGGTAGAAAGGGCAGTGGAATACGCTGGGTTTTTTAAACAACCTCAAAAGAAAGCCAGGAAAACAAACATGCAGTTTGCAATAGTACCCTCGCTCCGGTTGTTAGAGGGGGGTGCGTGGCTATTGCCAGGATGAATGTGGGGTACAGTGGAATATGCTGAACGTGGGGAGACCGTACTGAATCTCACAAACAATTAACAACGGAGCAGATGGTGCCCCTGCAAAACATTCAGTAATATACGTGTGCGTGCGCTGGAATCAGTGACTCTAAGTAGGACAACCTAAAAAGGTATGCCACTTATCCTGTGGACAAGTAGGACTTTACAGTTCTTTTAATAATCTCTTTATCCTGAGATTTGTCCTTTGACCCTGATTTCAGAAGCAAGAGGTCAGCCTGGCCGACCAGCCGCAGACTTCTAATTGAAGTCCAGCTACGTCCCGCGTGAGCTGCTGCGCCCCGCTCCGCACGCTTTGCACTGGGTTGCAGCCCGAAAGCTGCTCCTTTTGTAATTGATCATACCCGTGAAAATTAAATGAACATTTGGTGGTAGGCATGTTTGCAGAGAAGAAGGAAAATACTGTTATGTAAAGTGTAATAACATTTTGATACGAAGTGTAGAGGCATTCCTTGTACAAGGGAGGCGAGCGTGGAAGCGTACACTCTGGCTCCTAAAGACAGTCCAAAGATCAAAGTTAATAATTTTCTTAGGCAGAGATTTATTTTTCTTTTCGAAAGCTAGTTTTAAATGTGAGAATTTGGGGGGTTTTGTAGGAAAGGCATTCATTTAATTCTTTTTAACCAGCTGCTATTTTAAGATTTCCCCAGTGTAACCTTAGAAAAATGAAGAGTACATCTTTAAATCTTGTTTTGTTTGAATGAATGGGTAGATAATCCTGATCAGATGTTTCTTTAGAGAATAATGTTTAAAACGATTATGGAACTTAGCTGTCCTGTCTGTTTCCTAGGTACAGTATTTTCATTTCAATTGTGAAGTCATTAGGGGTCATCCAAGGTAACCGTTTATTAAAATAGTCCTCTTTTGTTTCAGATTTCCTGTTGAGATGCTTTAACATGTAAAAATCTCCCTGCTGATGTGTCATGTTAGCTTTCCTAACCTCTAGATAGAAACCACAAAGCAGCCTACATAGCTGTATGACTAGTTACCCACCTACATAAACAATAATTACTGCTAAGTGGGAAATTAGATGTCACATTTTAAGTCTAAATGAAAGTAAAGTATTTGAGAATACTGTCATTAAATGCTTAAAGCTAATCGCTGTTCTCTCACTCTGTTTGTTTTGTAGGACATTTGGGCTTCCAGGACAGTTTTGTCACATCAGGTGTTTTCAGTGTGACTGAGCTAGTAAGAGTCTCACAAAGTAAGTATCATTTTGTGGCCGGTTTATGTGGTTTCTGCAATCCCATTTTTTAACTTTGATTCTTAGCCTGCCCCCTCCCCAATTCAGAAACAGCATCTTGAAAATTGAGTCTCTTCTCCCTGCTGCTTGTCAGTGGACAGTGTTTATGTGCCGCATGTTTTAATGTGGGAAAATATAATGGCATCATTTTTAAAAGTAAATTTAAAAAAAAACCCTAATTCTGCAAATTTGCATGTGCAAGTTGATAACCTCACCTGGTACCCAGCTGGCAATGGGCAGACTCGGTATCAGAGTGCAGATAAAGGCCAACAGAGATCAGCTTACCCCGTGGATCCCTTGCAGCATGCAAAGACTGTATTTGAAGCAGACCTCTAGAAATGACAGGATCCATGCACATAAGCCTGGGAATTTCCTTACGTGGCTTTTGCAGGTTGTGTTCTCCGTGCCACGCGTACGGGTGTCTGTCCACCTGCAGACTGGTGAGCTCTTTAACAGTGCCCACCACTGTGCCAACTTCAGCTCTGATCCTCTCAGCTGGGCAGAGCTGTACAACCTGACTTCACAAGGCCCACGTTTTCCATTAGCTCTGTGGAATTCTGTCTTCTCTAAGGGTTTGGGTTTTGACCTTTAAAGAATGCTAATGCCCCCAGCATGAATGACACACTGCAGCATGAGCATTACAGGCTTGTCAATACTCCCTAACAACAGTGAATTAAGAGTACCTGTCACCACCCTGTTGCATTGATCAAAGGTGCACTGGTTGTGTTTTGCTATGACATAAGCCAGATAGTCCAAGGAGAGAGTACAGACAGTCCCTTGCAGAGAGACCATTGGTAAGGCAAGCCATAGGAACTAGTCCTTTGGGGATCTTTTCTGTGGCCAGTGTGGAGCTATGGAGTAACATCACCTTGGCACTGACTGCTGTTGCTCCAGGTGAACCACTCGACTATGTGCCCCTTTGAGACTTCAGGGTTTGTAACCAGTCTCTCTAGCACAGGCAGTGATACAAATGGTCCTCCTCCTAGATAGCAGAAATATTTGTTTGTGTACTGGCTCAGAGCATGGAGTTTTAAGTCTGTCTGGGGCTGGAATCTGACTGGAACAAACCTAGCAGAGAATCTGTGGGTTTGAGTCAGAACAGAGAGTTTCTGTAAGGATTTTCCTGGTTTATTTGCTCTTTCTAAAGACTTGCACTGGCTAGTAAATGGGCTCTGTATTTAACAATGGGATGCTGCAAGGAAAGCATGGCAAGTGGGAGATCCATGAATGTCAGTTACATGTGCTGGAGAGACAGAGAGAGAAAAAGGTTGAGGCAGACATTTCTCCTGAGTTTTCTTCCCTAACAACTGGTGGGAATTTTGCGAGTAGGAAAAGTTAAGAGGACTTAGAAGTTAAGAGGAGCTGCTGAGTGCTCAGCACATCTGCAAATCAGTTCACTTACCACGGTGCTTAAACAGGGACTCTGGCACCTAACTCAGCATACTGTGTACACCAACTGGCTGGTACCTGCGGCCATGGTGGACAAAACCAAGTCAGTCTTTGAATGCCTCCATGTTATGTCACTTTATTTGAGCGTGACAGCATAAGGCTTTTGTAGCCCCAAGGATTCACCCTCCCCCTCTGTGAGGCATCCCACTTCACCACAATTTTATCTTCACTGTAGGAGCCCTACACAGCAGAACTGCCTCTGGACTCTGTCAGCTGTGATTCATACAGGCTCAGGACAGGGCTGCTAGAAAAGTGCCCCCATTCAGGACTTGAGCTGTCACTGCCAGCCCCACTCCCAGCCTCCCAGAGAGTCTGGCATTGACCTCACGAGTTTTATGTTTAATGCTTTTTAATTTTCCGTGATGTTTTATTGTAGATACACTAAAACTTGGTGTCTCGGAAAGCCTAGCATTCAGCAGGTTTTGTGAACTATGAACTGTGTCTGAGATGTTGCTGTTGTGGTGCACCAAGGATGGGGCACCTGTGTGCAGGAAGAGCAGGGCGGGCATGAACTTTATCGGAAATAAGAAAGGTGTTGGTGAGAAAAAATAAGAAGATTTAGCTTTTATCGGTTCCAGACGCAGGGGTTCACACTCTTTTTCATGGGCTCTTTAATAATCCTGTGAGGTCAAGACCTCAGTTTTATATCCTGTCTACAAGCCAGCACCTCTACCAAAAATAGTGTCCCCAAAGCATATCGGGATATCACTTCAGAAATGACTCAGAGGGAAGAGTGCCAGCAACTGATTTAGCTACACTGCTTTTGATAGCACCCTGGATTTTCCTTGGAGATGCCCCAGACATGTACTGACCAGCCGTAACCTTGTTTACTTTATGAGGTCTGAGAAGCCCACAGCCTGACATGCCGTGGCTGCCCAGTAGGGTATGTTTAGTGTAGAGTCTAGCAACACATTCCCAGAGAATCTGTATAAATTCACATGCTCATATTCAAAGAACTATTTAACATAGCAGAGCAACAAAGTAATTGCTGCCTATTTGCCTAAATTGTCGGGGAAGATCTTTCAGAGTGTGCTTTTCAGTATAACCCTTGCTGGGTTGTCTACATCTTCCCCTGACTTTCTTTGAGCCCAGTTTGGGGGTTTCTTTCATGCTGGGGAGCTCAGCTTTTGAACAGCCATCATCTAGACTCTCCAGCAGCTATTAACAGCCTGTAGCTTGAGTCATCCAAATGTCCTCAGTCCACTTTCTTCTTTTTACTTTCCAAAAAGTCATTGCTCCTCCAGAAGCCACCAAGGCTCGGGAAGGAACAAGCCTGCCTGGCTACAGTGGGCCCTCATGTTTAGTCTCTTCTCTCTTCCCGAGTGTTCTCGGTGCTTGCTTTACAAAGAGGTCATCTTTATGTATGCTCATTGTCATTTTACTTTCCATCCTTGCTTTTGATAATATGATGATAGAAATATGTGATTTCCCACAGTTTTAACTGGCTTGTGGCTGCCATTATCTAAAATTAATCTTCTGAAGTATTGTTGGTAGCAATTATGTGCCAGGTTTATTTAGTGAAGTTCCCAGAGGTCCACATGACAAGGAGTCTCAAGTAATAGGCAGTTGTCTCCGTCATGCAAATTTGGGGAATGAATTAATCAAGCGAAAGGTCAGCTGCTACCGTGATCTGTCGGAGCTATCAGTGCTGATCAGCACAGTTGCTGAGACTTATTGAACAAGACCAGACTGTTTTGGGAACAGAAACTTGCTTCCGATAGATGCAGATTTCGTTTCGAAATGCTACCCAGCTACCGAACCTTGCAGAGCCCAGTAAAATAGAGCAAGGAGTTCACACAGTTTTGTCTGAGACCCTTCTCCAGTCCACCTGATGTTCATGTTGCAGACCATGCTGTCAGTTCTCCAGCACTGTTAGCAGGCTAAGGGTGTGAGCTCCTTTCTAAGTGTTGTTTGCCACCTCAGATACTGGGGAGACTCCTTCAGATAACAGAGGCTTCATTCTTCCATCTCTGGAGAGGTTCAGGCTGACAACAAAAGGCTCAGAAGCAGAAGCGTTGGAGATGTATGGGGTTTGTGAACTGACAGCCAGCTGTTGGCCAAGCAAAACCCTCTTCCACTCTTCCCTTGTTAGGAAAACACCGTGCTCACTGTGTGCAGCTATCTGCAGGGCACTGGAGAATACTCGCTGCAAAAGGTGCTGGCGGAAAGGTGGCCGTGGTGCCAAGGCACTGCCAAGTGACGGTCCCGTTCGCCTGGCAGAGGCTTGGAGGCCACGGCAGGCCGGAGCAGGGAGAGAGGCATGGGAAACGCCTTTCCCCTCTTGGATTTGAGTCTGCACCATGTGCTCTTGTGCAGAGAGCTGCTGGGAAGATCTCCTCCCTTGGAGGTCCTTCAAGCAGCCAGATAAAGTGCACTGCCCAGGATGTGAAGAAAGATTTAGGATTTATGAACATGCGCTAAAGCCAAATCAAACATATTTGTTTTGTGCTGTGTTATTTGTCAAAATGACATCATTCTTCAGGCTGATAAACAAGGAAATTCTGACTGCACCCTGGACTGAAAATGCCACGCTTTGAGTTTGAAGATGTTAGCTGAGTGCAGTAAGGAACTGTATGGAGCAAGTGGGGTGACTTTTAATCCTTCTGAGGAGCCAGTGAAACCACAAGCACACATGCATACGTGTGGTCGCTTACTGCTCCTCTGGAAACACAGGAATGGCCCAGCTAATGATCCCTGAAGCTGTTACACCCCTTCCACGGGTAAGAGGTGCTCCTGTGGCCAAGGCAGGTTGCAAAGCTCAGAACCCTGCCGCACCGAGGCTGCCGGGTGCAGTGGGTGTCAAACTGGGTTAGCACTGGAGGCAGGGGCTGAGGCCATCCTCGCTGTGAGGAGGAAGGACAAGTGCTAGAAATTATTTATTGCCACCACTCCAGGCATGGAGAGCAGGTGTGATGGAGCAAACACAGCTTCCTCACGCCTCTCTTCCAGTGGCCGGGTACGGCCAACATGAACTGCAGGGGATGTCCTGCCAGCTCCAGCAGGGACTGGATGCCTGTGGGAAGGTGCGGGGTGCCCCAGTTCCTGTAGTGGATCAGGAGGTTGTAAAGGGCAGGGAGGATGCTGCTGCCTTCCTACAGCCCAGGCAAGGAGAGGAGACTCCTCCACGAAGAGCACGTGTGTAAAAGCCAGGCTGTAATAAACCAGCTCTCTCTGAACAGCAGCCTGTATGTTTTCTGCTATACTAAGCATTACAGTAGTGAAGGTAGTTAAAGTCAGCAGCATGAAAATTAACATTTAAAAAGATACTCTATATTCCTTACCAAAGCACTGCTATCCAAAACACACTGTGTGGGCTTGGGTATGAGAGGAAGAAAAAAAAAAAAGATTATAATAAAAAATAGACTGCAGGCATAGAGTGAACAGTTGCCGTGACCTTGCCTTTTGTATGCCATTACACAATTCAATGGCAGTCCACTCAAACCTTGCTCTCGATCAATATCCTATTAAAGCAGCACAAAAAGTCTCTATAAACTTAGTGGTTAGCTATGTTTATAAATGGAACTCAGCATAATTAGATGGTCAATAGCGGGCTGTACTTGTAATTTTAAAATGAACATCACACATTTCATATCTGTTGTATTCGGCAAAACCTCTTTGAATCTAACGATACCGTGTGTAGGAAACAAAGGCCTTGCAAAGAAAAAAAAAGAAAACCTACCCAGCTCCCCTTTCCTCTCAGCAGCAGCAGCAGCACAGTGCGTTTCCCTTTGTTTATGGAGTCACAACACAGGAAAAAGTTTATTAGTCAAATGTCATGTTTCTCCCATTTAACCTTAAACACATTATCACTTTGCTGCAGTGTTACACATGTAATGATCTTAGTCACATCCCAGCCCCTTTGTAAAAATAAATACATAAAAGGGGGGGGAGAGAAACTAAATATTAACAGGACGAAAAGAGAGTGCCGTATTCCAAAGAAGACAAATGCCAGCCTGGCTGGTTTTATTTAGTGGGTTTCCTGTTCGGTAATTCAATAAATTTTTCAAAATAAATATTCCAATTGGGTTAAGTCAGAGGGCTTTTTGTTAATTTCTCTGTTATTTTTCTTGACATTTGGGTGAAGATCTGAGCTAAAAAGCTGGCAGCAGGGGCGATGCTGCCCCGTGTCCCAGCACAGCACTGGTACTCAGACAGAGGTCCCCACCTTCCTCCTCCGGCTCTTTTTGGGGCAACCCCCGAGAGCAAGTGAAACGTGTCCCATCTGCAACAGGGATTTTTTGTGATGCCAGCAGCTGAAATGGGAGCTGTGGCTGGCATCTGTTTGTTTTGAAAGCCCATGCACACCAACGTGCAGGGTGTTAGGGGAAGAGGGGTCCTTCCTCCTCACCCCCCGCCAGGTCAGAGCCCTGGGTCAGATGACATCTTGATGCCTGCACGTAGGTGGGGACTATTGTTTTGACTCGCCACTGCAATTTCTGACATCCTTTCCTGTTTGGGAGATGTTCCTGAGCTATCAGAAGGTCACTTCTCTGCGGAGCATTTCGTAGGGGGGGAAATGGTGTGTTTTTCATGTTGTTGCCCGGGGTTTCGGCAGGCTGCAGCGTGTAACAGCCGGCTGTGCTGGAGTGGAGCTTCCCAACCAGGCTTCTGCTTCATGTGGGGCCAGAGCCTGTTCCTGAGGTATGGGAACAGGAGTGTACAGAGGTTACCTGGCAGATTGTCAGATGCTACAATGAAGAAATTTAATTTAGACAGAGTTTTTCCACAGTTTGCACCTCTTTGATCCCTTTGCTTACTCTCCAGAGCTGCAGCCTTTGTGGGGAATCCTGCAAATAAATCAAGAGTTCCCTTCCCATCAGCTTACTGGGCCTGTGTGAGGCATCGAGTCCACAAGGGCAGTGTGGGAAGCAATCTGGGGCAGGCTCAGGTCCCTCCTGGCTGCAGCGTGCAGCTCCCCTGCAGGACAGGAGGAGTGTGCTGAGAGGAGACAGAGGCCAGGCAGTGAGCTTCCCGCAGCCAAAGCCCATGCAGGAGGTACATGGTGTGGCTCAGCTTGAGGAGGCCAAAGCAGAGGCAGAAAGGAAGCAGGGCTTCAACCAAAGCCCATCTTGGCAGAGGAAGCGACCTTCTGCCATGCGGATGAGCAGCATTAACCTCTTCCCGACGGCCTCAGTGGGCTCTACGCGTTGCTGTGGGTTATGGGAGTAAATGGGGTAACTGCAAGCAAAGGTGCAAACACCTTTTGCTGAAAGACAGGTACCAAATATGAGCCTGTCAGGCTCAGGAGAAGGGACCAGCAGTCCCCCTTGCAGCCTCTGCCACAGCTCTTCCAGGGCCAGAGGCCTGGAGCTGGTTGTGGCAGGATGGTGGCTCCCATGGAAGGACTGACGGGGGGGTTCAGGTACTCGGGGCCATTGGCCAGCCGAGCACCTTAACCTCTGCTGGTGTGTATCAGAGGTGGGTTTTGTTCCTTAACCATTGGGTTGCAAACAGGCTCTTGAGTGTGGCACGGTGGTTTGGCCTGTGACAACAAAGCATCCTTCATGTTACCTACCCGGGCGGAAATTACTGTGTGATTAGCCCTTTCTACTCGCTGCTGAGTTTACACAGCATTAGCAATACATTGTTCCTACCCCACCCCTCCTCAGGAGATACTTTTCATTTTCCTATAGGGCCAATACAAGGGTTGGAACAGAAATGTCCTGGATTTGGGGAGAAAGCAAATAAACAGAGGGAAGTGAGAGAAAAAAGAGAATCGTTATCCAGATACCAGTTTTTCTTCCATATCTGTTTGGAGTAAAACCATTTCATAAATCTGGCAATGGGCAGGAAACTTACCTCAGAAAGAATCGGTGCTTTAATTTAGTGCTTGCCTTTTTAAGTTTTCCTGTTTGGAAAATGCTACGCTTATCCTCTAAGTTAGCCTTTGGTAGGTAGAGGGTGCAGAGGAATTGATCAGCAAAGAGTTTACAGAGCACAAATCTGTTTGGCAAGGAAGTTGCTGAAAACTGTGGAGTAGCTGCTGCAGAGAGTACCTTTATGATTGATTTCCATTCAAGTCAGACTGACTGCAGTGTGGTCATTTTTCTAACCCATAACTGCTCACACTGCAGCAGTCTGCTATCTGCAGGGTGTCTGAATTATAGCAGTCCATGTCCGTGTTACCTTTTACACAAATTACTTACACCGGTTTCTTTTTCCATGCAAATTCATCAGTTTTACAGCCTCTTGTAGCTGCTGTCAGGAAACTGTTGCAGAAAGCACAAATTGATAAAACCAGTTAATTTTACAATGCTTAATTTTTCTTTCTTTCTGTTAACACACCCTCTCATATACCCAGTGTGCAGGAAGCGTATGATAGTTAAGAGAAGATAACAAAGGATCTGAGTGTTCTTGTCATAAATTACTTCCCAACTTCATTCCTTTTAATGATCATTCCAGATTTTCTCAAGTTGTAACAGCGTTGTGTATTTTCTGTCCCATGCTTTTAAAAGTTCGTGGCTATCCAGGCTGTCCCCTTTCTGCCTCGATGACGTTCTTAAAAGCTCCTTGCCAAACAACAACTAATTGTCTTGTGGGGATGATGAGGCAGCTGCAAAGCTACATTATTCCTCTGTCAAATCTGACATTGTGAGCTCCTTAAGACTTGGGGTGAAATACTGGCCCCATTACAGTCAATGGCAGCACTCCCAGAAGCCTGCGCTTCAGCCCAGACATGTTAGCTGGGTGATAGGAGCTATCCTGTCTTCATTTCCTCGCTCCTGCCCCGTCGGAGTGAAAGATTTTTTCATGTTTGAAAATGGGCCAGATTCTCAGACCAAAGATTAAACTTGGCTCAGCATCCTTGTGTGGCACTGAGACTGCTTCGCCTTTGTTGCTGTGAATCGGGGCTCTCAGACAATATGTTCCAGGCCAAGCTTGTGCATTTTATTGTGCAGTGCGTCCTTTTTCAGATGTCTCTGAAATGCGAGAGAAAAATCATGATCCATAATTGTCAGCTCCCAGAGCTGTATTGTCCTGTAAATAGCACTGGAACAGTGGCAGTGGGTTTGGGACCATTTGCCATATTAGTGGCTTTTTATGTGTGATGCATTAGCTGTTGACTTTAACATTAAACTGCTCCGTTCTCTTTCTGTTCTGAGAATAATGCAGCACATGGGGTTCACAGCCTCCTGCCTGCAAACTCCAGAGTGTGCAGGAATTCATAATGTTTTAGTGTAAAACCAAGGGTCTAGGACAGGGAAATTGAAGGTATTCATATCCCTTACAGTAACAGTTAGGTGATGGGTAAGGTAATGAGAGGTGAACAGTGGAAGCTAACTGCTGGAAAAAAGTTGTTGAGAGTCTTGTGTCTCCAGCTCTGATTTAGCTGGAGGAGAGGCCAGAGGAACACTCTGATGTTCACAGGCAGAAGAGAACTCAGGTTTCTCGTCTGCTTTTGTGCTTTCTCCAAGGATCATTTGTAACCTCTGTGCTTGTAGATGTACATCACGTAGATACTAAAGGTCCTGAGGTGTGTATTTCCTTGCCTATACTGCTTATAGATGCTGCCAAGCACACTACAGGGATGATGCAGCCCATTTGTAACTGTGCCAATAGATGCAATGTTGTCCTAAAAGCAACAGCAACAAGTCTCATTAAACGTCAGAATGATATTAATAGAAAAGCAGAGCTTAAAGAAAGTCTTGCCATAATTGTTTCATTTAACACAAAAAAAAAAAAAGAACAACCTTTGGAGGGATGTAAGAAAGACTCTGTCACGGAACATTGTATTCTTGATAAAATTTACATCTTCTTGATTGCAATGCCAGTTAGCATGAGCATTTCCTAATTTCCACATCCCACCTGTTCTCACTAAACACACTCATGAGGAAGAAGAAAGTGATTTTTGAAGTGCAATTCATGCCTTATTCACATGACTTACTGACTGCAATCTCTTTTGTTTCCCCAGCACCAATAGCTGCAGGAACAGGCCCTAATTTCTCCCTCTCAGATTTGGAAAGTTCTTCATACTACAGCATGAGCCCAGGAGCAATGAGGAGGTCTTTACCTAGCACATCCTCTACCAGGTAATTTAATCGCTGCCTACTACCAGGTTACTTGGAAACTCAGGCCAGCATCATTACTCATCTGGGAAAGCAACCATTAAATTCTTTGACAAGCTGTTTGGGGGCCTCAAGATGTGGAGCTGTTTCAGATTCAGAGAGCTGAATGTTCAGCTGCACTGCTGTTAAAGTTCTCTTTATACGTACAAGCTTTGAAGAAAAACTGCTGCACTGACTTGTGTAACTTCTGGCTTGTGTCTCGGTGTATCCGGAGAGGGTCCACTGGAGTTGCTGGAGTTTCACTTGTGGCTGAGGAGAAGTTGGAGCCTATTGAGATGTGCCACTTTGTCCTAGCAGCAAAGTCTTAAGATAGACTTAGACTCGTTCTATATCCTAAAAAGTGCTCTCTGTGAGACTAAAACCACTTCAGGGCCTCAGCCTATAACACATACTAGTTTTCATAGAGCATTTAGAAATCTGTGACTCAGCCTTTGGAAACCTGAACTGTTAATGCAGATGACTGCCCAGTCTGATTCTGATTTTGGCTTAGATGCCAACCATCAGCCAAGGATATTTTTTATTTTTTACCTTTTACTTTAACCATCCATGAGATTAGATTTATAAACAAGCCCAGTCACTCTAGTAGTCTTGAACACTATTAAGAAACAAGATTGATTTATTATTTTTTTTTCCCCTCGAGCGAAAATAGCTCACTTATTTCAAAGACATGACAAGAAAGTCTAACTTCAGCCCAGGGTCCTTTTACATTTTTATCTCAGTCTGCAATGCCACCAGCTTTGCAGTAAGCAAGTACACATGTAAAAAGTCTCTATAGTTTGAATATAGCTGTTGGTTTTATTTAGGAAAAAAACTTCTTTAAAGAGGTTGATCTTTAAGACTTCTTACAGTTTGCAGGGATTGGAAGAACATTCTACATCTCGCACTTAGTGTACCCATTCTGAGGCTTGGTGACTACAATTCCCATTACACATCAATTAGAAACTTTGCTCTCGTCGTGTTTTCTTTATGTGTAGGCTGCATACACAACACTGCTCATCATTAGCACCATTCTCAGGTAGAATTTACTTGTGACACCAGAAGCAAAAAAGTGAAGTTATTAATGTTACTTAAGAGCTCAGTTGTTGCTCTTCTATTCTTCTGCAAATAGCTACCACTGATAAGGAGCTAATTATAAACAGCATGGGTAGTTAATAACTTGGTAATATGTTTGTTTTCCTCTCATTAGGCTGTTCCTAGTCAGGAAAAAAAACCTATTCCTTAAATACACAGACTCAGCAGAATTATCAGGCGGTAATTATATTGTATGCACACAATTTCCCCTATTGACACATAACAATTCTCTAAATTAAGGAATGGCCAAACCTGCATTCCACGCATACCGCAAGACTTATTCTTCCTGTTTCTCACAAACTCATTTTGCATAACCTCCAGCTCCTACCTGTGCAGAGCTTCGGGTGGGGAGCTGCGGAGAGGCTGCAAGTTTTAAACCGAGAGAAGTTGCAGTGGAATATTTTATGTCTGTTAAATGTGTTCCCCCTACACAGAGGAGCCTGTTCTTGAGTGCCTTAAATCTTAATAGAATACAGATTTGGTGAAAAAAAGTGAACTGGCCCAGCCTTGGAAAAGTACTTAGAAGAGAAATTTTCGGTAACGTCCCCACGCAGTCTGTACAACTCATTAAAGAAAATAGAGCCAAGCTCAGTGTCTTTGGCTTTGGGATCCTCTCCCTGTAGAACTGCTGGAGCCTGAGTCAGGGGCCATCAGAGACTGCTGAAAGGTCTCTTCTGTCTCCTGAGCCTTTGGTGAGGGAGGTGTGGTACATCACACAGGAATCATTTAGTACTGACACTGGCTAGAGATACCTGCTGAGGGCCTTTTATGCTTGCTGGCCTCCAGTCATAAAGTGCTTCTACTTATAGGGGAAGGTTGGAACTAAATGATCTTTAAGGCCCCTTACAACCCAAACCATTCTATGATTCTATGGCAATGTGAACATTTGAACCAAGAATGGAATCTCCCATCATTCCCTGGTCTACCCATCTTCTTATGGGACTGAAGTCTGGGTTAATTTAATGGCTGTGGTTAAAAGATTGAAAATACACATTTGAACTGATAGACAGTTTGTCTTTCAGAATACGCTGTGGAAAAATCAAGTCTTGTGTGTCATTACCATATTCATCCAAATTGCAAAAATCATGCGATACAAATTAAATTCTTGCTTTTTTGTTGACCTCTGTGTGCTTTGAAAAATGTCCTACTTATTCATCTGTAAAAGCCTCAAAGTTAAACTTGTCTTCTAGTTAAACTAATGCATGTTTAGGGGTTCAGTCCAGACTAAGAGAGCTTGCTTTTTATCTCACTGAAGCTTACTCATTGTCAATGAAGCAAATCAGAACCAAAAAGTGGATGCTGAGCAGCTGAGTGGGCAGGAAGGCTGAGCAGGACTCAGACCTTCTCATTCTGATGGCCCCAAATCTGTTACACTTTCCATAACCAGGTTTGTCTCAAGCAGAGTGAGCAAGTTATGTTCCATCAGCAGTGCTTTTGCTCCTTTCCATACCTACAGTGTTTATTGTGTGGTTTTGCTTTCTCAGCTCTACAAAACGTCTCAAGTCTGTGGAGGATGAGATGGACAGTCCTGGTGAGGAGCCGTTCTATACAAGCCAAGGGCGCTCTCCAGGAAGTGGCAGCCAGTCAAGTGGATGGCATGAAGTGGAGCCAGGTAAGCCATGGCTTTCAGGAGCCTGAGAATGTGTTCTCCAGTTGCTTTGTTTTGTTATCAGAATACACTGAATGCTGTATAGGAAGGTGATCCATTCTAAACATCTTGTAACTTCTTCTGAGAGAAGGTCAGTCTAATGAAAGTATTGTAGAGGTTTTATTGCTCCTACAGCTGTGAATGTTTCTCTAGTGTGTCACTTCTGTATTTTGGCCAAATATCTGAAGTATTTAAATAATGCAGCAAAAGATAGATGGTCTTTTTCTGTCAAAAAGTCCAGGTTCAGCTCTGGGATAGTGGTGACAACCGCTTAGCAAAACCAAGTACCTGTCTGGGCTGTGCCCTACAGTTATGCTGTTTAAATAAATATCCCTAAACTTATATGAGGTAGAAGGACTTTTCAAGCATTATACAACACTTGAGCTCACTTAGTTATGACTTTTAAGAGATTTACAGAGTTGTTTCATTAATCTGTAATACTATGAAGTGTGATTGGAGGCTTCATAGCAACATAGATACCACTGGGTGTTAACACTTCATAAGGTTTAGGAAGCAGCTCTTTTGCCTCTTCTCAGTTAATTTTTGTGTGTGATCTTTCTTGTTGATCATCTTTTGGGTCATGTTATGTTACATACTTAACTGTCCATTGCCTGCTTATCCTGAGATCATCTGGGTGCTTAATACTATTGGAAATATTTTTCTGGGTCAGTGCTACATGCATAGGTGAAGTTAATACCTCACTTTTGCTTACAGCTAAATAATCAAGTGTTTAGTGCCAATAAAGATAACAGAAGTCTGATTTATTAGTCGAAGCCAAGCAGTGCTTTCATCTTCAGCCTCCCAGCATTCGAGGAGGCCCTTTAAACAGCCCAAAGGATCTTTCGCAATATGGGTTTTTTTTTCCTTTCTTGTTTGTTTGGATTTAAAATAGTATGGTTTTGGTTTGTTTTGACATGCTTGTCCAGGGCACTGCGTATAATGAACTATATGGCACAGAAAAGTAAATTCAACCTGAACAGCATTAAAATCAGTTCTGTGGGCACTTGGCCAGTCACCTATATCCTTCATCATGTAGGAAACATACCCACCGCTTTCTCTGGAGACCCTGTCAAACAGCTGTCCTTTACAGCATGCCCAGAAAGTCACCAAAATTGGGCTATTCCAGACTGGGAGGGGACTGATTCCCGCGCCTGGGAGCCCTTGGAGGGTCCCCTGCCAGCTGCCCTCTCTCCTCTAATGAGGAGGAGCCAGCTTGTGGGCCCTTATTGACTGCAGATGTGGCACTTTGGCAGGAGGAGAGGCTGGACCTGCAGGCAGACAAGTGCCAGGCTCCCCGTGACTGCCTTCCTGCCGCCGTCCCCTGGGCTCTGGTGTTTTCAGTGAGGTGTCCTGCTCAGTAGGCACTAGGGGCTGTTTTCTCCATCAGCTCCAGGCTCCAGATGATGTAAGGCAGAGCTTCACCTTGTACTAAGCCAGTCTGCTCATGGAGCGGCAAAAACACGAACAAAAGCTCAGGGCCCATTGAAAGGGAGAGATCACAACCTCCTCTGCAGACACAGATGGCTACAAGCTGACTGAGTCGCTGCTTCTACATCATTGTCAGACCAGGGACTAGCTCCCCCCAAAGTTTGGGGTACTCTTTGGTAATGACAAATGTTCTTCATTTGTGCAACAGCCAGAGGTTGGCTATTAATTTTGCTGTCGCTTCTGGTGGGTTTCCCCACATGTGGTCATTACTTCTGTCTCATCCCATTCCTGACTAGATGATGGTACTGAACTGCTGAGCTGGACAAGAGAAGTACCTAAAGCCTTACCCCTCCAAAACACCTCCACCACTCTTGGCACCACTGGGTGCCCATCGTGAAGAAGCATAACTGCCCATGTCAAACTTCCTGAGGTGCCCAGAAAGGCAAGAACAAGTCAGGGGAGAGAAGGTCCTTCCTTTCTCATGACCTTCCTCACTAACTACAGAAAAATCCCAGATTCTGCTTAGTCTTGCCTATAAAATGGCAGAAAATCACCTTGCAACATCAGGGACTCAAGCCAGGTACCAACTAGATATAGCTCAGATTCACCGAGCCATCTATCACTGTCACAGCTGTGAAGAAAAAGAGCTTATCCCGCCTGCGTGGGAGGCACTTTCAAACCATCTTTATCCTCTAGCCAAGCAACCCCACCCCAATACTTCTGCTGTGGCTTCCCAGCAGCCTGTCCTCTGAATTCATTGCCTCAGCTTCTCTGTAAAACTGCAAGAGCATGGCTGGCAGAGAGGTTGCCTAAGGAGCTGCAGCTCATCAGCAGTGAAGGACAAACCAGTGCTGAAGTGTCCTTCCATGGCAGGGCAACAGTGGTATGTCCCTGGCAGAAGGTGCTCCCCTCTGAGGGACACATAGAAACATAGATTCATCGAGTCCAACCCCCCTGCCAGAGGAGGGTCACCCAGGGCAGCCCACACCCGAACAGTCTCTAGAGAAGGAGACTCCACAGCCTCTCTGGGCAGCCTGTGGTGGTCTGCACAGGGGCCCTGCCTTACCTCAGAAAGCACGCATGGGGCTGATGTGAACATCTGGCCCTTTGTGTTTGACAAGGGTGCTTTAGCTCCAGAAGGGTAAAATGCTTTAGAGAGTCTTCAAAGGGGCATCTGCCTAGAAACTTCTATCAGTCATCTGAAGGCCCTACAAATGATGTTAACATCCCACAGTACCCAGTGGCTTGCTGCAGCATTCCTCTCCGAGAGGGGAGCTTTGGAACCTGGACCTGTTTCAGATCCATCCTTTCCCATGTCTCTCTTGTCCAGAAAAAGGCCTGGCCGTTTAGTTCATCTACAGTCCAAACGATGGCCCAGTTTTAACACAGAGTCATCTCTGAGCTTCAGGGTTTTGTTAGTTTCTCAGTGAAACTCACAGCAGAAGTTTAAAGACTAAAACCATCCTTTTGTTTGACTTGGCATTTCATGTTATGCTGTGTGGGATAACGTGGGTATCAACAGTGCAGAGCGATGCTGGTTCGGAAGGCAGGCTGAAGTTTTATCCTGTGCTGGCAGAGTAGCACGAGCCAGGTTTCCAAACTCCATAATTAAACCTTGTCCATTGGGTTACTGGCCAAACAACGGGAGGAGGAAATCAAACCAAGGAAAGGAAGCTTTGACTTGTCTGTGGGATGGCTGTTCTGGCTGGGAAGGAAAGTTCAGAGAGGAGCCAGCAGCCATCCTCCCAGCCCAGTAGGATCCACACCAAAGATAATAATATATCCTTTGGCTTTATTGCCTTTGAGTAGATTGCTTCCTCACAGGAGATTTAGATTTATGCAGAGATAGCTTCTTGGCCTATGTGCCTTGACAGGTTTATGGGAGAGAGAGGATGAATATTCTGTCCGTGCGTGTTGCCTTTGCTTCCCTCTGAGGTGTGCACATGAGAACAGGTGAGGACTTCAACGCAGGAGCAGGTGTGAGGCACCCGTGTGCCTGTGCACGTGTCGAGACGGAGGGAGGTGGTTGTGGCACGGAGACTGAGAGGGCTGTAGTGAAAGGTATTGGCTAGGATGGTGCAGGGAAGGAGGGAGATTGGGCAGACAGCACAATGTAGAAGAGAAAGGGAAAATGAGAAGACACTTTTTGACCATACAGAAGGAAAAAAGTGTATAGGAGAAAAAAAAAAGAAAAAGAACAAATGCCAGGAAAACAAAGATCTGACTTCCTAGAAAGGAAATACGAAATGGAATCTGTGAACTCCTCTCAGAGAAAGAGAGCACTCCAGGCAGAGGGTTATTTACCGCCAGCCGTGACTAGTCGCTCTACATCTGTCTCCATTTTTTTCTCTTGAACAAATTCCCTTTTTGGATACTTTCTTCCTGCTTTGCTTCCCTGTGATTGCCCCTGTAAGTGGTCTTTGGAGGGCAGGCTGTATACTCAGAACATATGTGCAAACTGGCAGGAGAACAGAAGAGGACAAAACCACTCTGTGTGCTATTTAGATTAGGCAGTGGATGCTTCCCCCGTGCCTACTCTTGGGGTCTCCGCTGCGTGCAGAATACAGCCTGCACCTATTGTCCATCCACAGTCCTTCCTCTGCGCTTACACCCCGGAGCCCCGGGGCTGGGAGCACCCTGACATCTGTCTCACATGGAGGTGTTGCTGGGTGTAGATCCTCCACGCTTCACCCACCAACACCACGACCTTTCCATTCTGGGCATTTCCAACCCGTAGTAATGAGCAAAGGACTCAGCCTTTTAGTTTTTACATCTAGATACTTCTTGCAAGCAAGAATATAGCACTCTCCTTATACGTCAGATGTGACAGCCGAAGCAAAAACCAACATTAATTCCATGTTCCTTGTACTGTACTCCTTGTGTCTTGCATCCATTTACCTGCACTCGAAAGCTCCTGGGGAGCTCTCAGGCCTAAAAAGGCTGGAGTCTGCCAGAAAAGATGAATTTCCTTTCACAACAGGAAGGCTTAGGACGTAAAACAAAGCAGACATGTAGTAAATTACTTCTGCTTTTCAAATACCTTTTGTGGTATCCTCCTTACCATTACTTTATCTCAGCACTTTCAGTACATAACTCTTGTTAACTGAGAAGAAGGGCAGGAGAGGATAAAGATGATGTTAGTAAGAAAATAAGGCAACATCACACTGGCTTTGAACTCATGTACAAAGCTGGCCCGTGTTCAGTTCTGTGGCAGCTCTGCTTGTAATGGGGGTAAGCCATAATTACAGGTATAAGTTTTTTAATTCCATAATAAGAGAAGATTGAGTTAATGTATATCAGTATTCCACTTACACATTTTTTTAATGCAGGCTCTTGATTCAGTCCAGAAGTAATGTTCACGTTGTGCTCTGTCAGTCATTTTGTAGTGTAGCATATGGATAGTATTTGCCAGTTTTACTTCCATTGTATTTCTACAGTGTGGCATGGAAAAAAATGTTTAAGATGCAAATTCAGAGTATCCTTTTAGTTTCTTTGCTTAGATCTTCTTGGTACTTTCATTTCCACGAGGTCATGTGGTCCATAGAGGACAGTAACCCCAGGAAAGGTCCATATTTGTCATCCTTGAGATAGCCGAAGCAACAATTAGATCTGCTTCAGTTGTGGTCTTGACCAGCTTACAGCACTGCACCCATTTGCAAAATGGGGAGAGCTCTGTGGTCCTTATTCCACTGAAAGACCCATGGAGCTTTTCATACCATGGTCATCCACCTTCCCTTGCCCCAGGTCCACCCTGGCTGTTCTACTGCCGTTCACGCTCTTCGGTGTCATCACCTTGAAATCCCCAGGAACCAAAAGAGACTTTCAGTGCCAAAACCTTAAGGAATTCATAATGACACTTGCACTGCATGAGTGAAAGACATATTTGCAGTTTGAGGGGCTCGTGAAGTTGATAATATTGTATGAACCTGCAGTAAGCTAGAGAGCTCCCTGTTAGACTGCTGGACACGTCTTGGGTAGTAAAGATGCTATTAAAGCCAGCCTCAGGATTGCTCACTACACCACTCAGGCTTGTGCTGCTCGTTCTCATGTCACCATCTATGGGACTGTCTGAAAATAATTCCTGAGCAGTTTCTATGCAGCTGAGGAGCTGAGCTGCTATTTTGGAGCATTTCCCTTGCAGTGACAGTGACCCCTGACTGGATGGTACCATGTCTCTCCCCGTTGCTGGTTATGGAACAACCACATGCAGGCAACTGATCCAAACTCTTGTTTCAATAAACTTTTTCTTAAATCTGGCATGGGCTTCCTTCTTAGCAGATTCTCAGCACGCAAGAAAACTTCTTCTCCGTATTTACTGAGAAACTTCTATTTATGCCTTACATGTCAGAAAGACTCATTCAGGCATAGATCAGATGACCGCAAGAGTTTGTTTTCAAAGTCTGTTCAGAATTATAGCTTGGAAATGCCAGAGAGAATGGTATAAGGGAGATCCTAGATTGTATTCTTTATGCATTCCTTATGCCCTAAACACAGTTGTTGCCTGGCACTACCTAGAAGATAAAATATGCGTAGTACGTCCCAGCATCAGTGATGCAGAGTGCATCTGGCCTGTCCTCAGGCGAAAGGTCTATGGGCTCATCAAAAGACTTGATGCCACACACTAACTCAGAGAAGTTTCCAATGATTGTGCTACATTGCTGCCAATGATTCAAGGGACTGACTGGAGAAAAGATGATGAAAAACATGAGAACCATGTATTATACAAAATAAGGAATAGAAAAATAATCCCTTTTTACTGGGAAAACATTCAGCTTCAGACCTGGAGTATTCAATATCAAATAATTCTCTGGCACTACTTTTCAGTGACTTGCTGTAGCGGGCAGTTTTCACTGGATTGTAACTAGACACTGGAATTTCATGATCTTTATTAATTTCCTTAAGCTGAACTGTTTGGATACTCACGGAGCTATTTAAGAAAGACAAAACCAAGGGTACGTCTCTTTTCCTTAGACCAGGGGAGGTCTACATCAAGGATCCCTGCCAATTATATTTACTCCCTATTTCCTGGATGTGATGTTGTCTTGCCCTGCAGTTCTCAGTGTGTAGGGAACAGTCAGACAGCACACTCACCCAGCCATTGGGGTTGTACCTGCCTTGTGCAGCAGCTTCTTTACATACCTTAGCACATCTATCTGCAGGCACCAGAGCCATTTTTTCCTCCATTGAACTTAATATCTTAAGACAGTGGGAGCATTTCACAACCAGACAAACCTCCAGCCCACAGCATAGTTTGGCTCTTGGAATGGGAGGTCAGGAACAGATCATGTTTCTCTGGTGGCCAGAATATTTTGGTTTACAGCAGAGAGAATTTCATCAGGCTAATTTATGCCGTTAAGCTGAGGAGATGCTGTGAGCTGTAGGTACAGCAGACAGAACCTGTTGCCTCCCAGGTTCATGCAGACTTCCACTGTGTTTCATTTTCTTTGCAGAACTTTTTCTGAGCTTTGTTAGGCTGTATATTGTGCCTTGGATTCTCTGCTCCCATTCACCCCACTTCCCCGTTCCCATTCAGATCTGTACTTCTCATCTTCAAGACTTTATACACAGCTCCCCTCATTCTCCCTACCCTCTGGAGTCTTCCAACATCCCTGTTCTGCCGCAGTCGAGCAGCAGAGCATTCTTGGGTCTCTGCTACCTTTCATGTTTCCGTTACTGATACATGGAATTAAACACAGCCCCAGCGTGCCTGCTGCTGCCTAACAAGTTGGTTTCAAGCGAACAGGTAGATGCCCAAAGCCAAAGGTACCATGGGAGCATTCTTCAAGGAACTCCAGCTACGGTGGAATACAGAACCTTCCTTCAATGTCTTTTTGCTTTCACACAGCCCATGTGTTTCTTTAGCCCTGCTCTCTGCATTACAGTATCCCATCAAAACACAAGATGCCCAGTGGTTTTCAGGAACGTAAGATTTCCCTTTTCTTCTAAGAGCAATAACACTTATCAACTTCTACTGAAATACCGTATCAGCTCCTTGTCACTGGCATTCTACAGTTCCTGCCGCTAAAAGTTTAATGCATTTACAGGAGCACTTAGGCATCAAGACTTTGATATCACAATCTGTTAGTCACAGGTGCTACATGATAGGTTTGTGTTAGCACATTATAGATCTTTTATCAGATACCGCACAAAATGTGTGTGTTTCTCTGCCAGGCAATCAGAATCAGACTGCTGCATAGTTGATGAGTTACCCATAGAAGTTGTTGTTTATTTTACACAGAACTTTTCCAGAACTGCACCTTAATGGATAACTTAAACTCTAATTGGTCAAGGCCAGCAAAGATCAAGAACTTCACGTGAGCCAGGAAAAATGCAGCAGGTCGATAGTGGTGCTTTGGGCATTGTCAGTCTTTTGCAATAGCATTCATCAAGTCAAATGATTAACACTACTCATTTGCTATAACAGACGTAGTCATTTTGACAGCAAATTACCACTGGATCAATAGCTCAGATTTTCTTTGGCAATTCACGTAGTAGCACGGGCCCTGTGACAGCGTGCCATGCTGCTGGCACTGCTCTCTCCAAACCATGGAAGGATGGTGGAGGTGGGGGAAGAACTGCTGATTGAAAAGTCCAGGATGTTTTCAAGTCCCACAAAGGCGTCTTTTCTTTCCAGACACTGGACAACACAACAAACTTGGCCCTGAGGTTCAGCCTAAACTGTACTTTCCATTTTTAATAAAATTAATAATCCCATGCAAGTGTTAGAGCACATGCCTCAGCTTTGCTGTAATCCCCTGAGGAAAACAACCCTTCAGTATGGTCCTGGAGAAGTCGGTCAGTCAATGTTGTGGCTTTGCTTCCAGCATCTCATTCCAGATGTCAGGAAATGCATCATTTAAAAATGGGTATGGAGCTGTAGGAGTTCTGAGTTAAAAAATGCAGAAAGTGTTTCACTTCAGATATCAAATTAAAGCTGTGGCTTTGGCTGGCCTGCTCTAGTACCATCCAGATGTACTATTTTCACCGACTTTAATGACCAAGTTAAAAGCAGATCTTCTGTGTGCTGTGACAACCATACGATCACCTGAGCTGTTTCTGGCTTCACGCACAATTAGCATCATCTGAATCATTTCTTCAGGAAAGATTTAGCACATGGCAAACTCTGTTAGAACAATGCTTCCTGATGACAGTGGGATTCCTGGGATGGGAGTGCTCTGTTGGTAGTCCACAGACCTAACGTTCTTCAGATGCCCTTGCAGGCTGAGCTATATTCTGGCACTCATCCCGTTCAACACATAAAGAAAAGACGGGGATAGGGTTTGTGCTTCCCTTTTTGACACCAAGTGAAAAGTAAAAGCTTCCTTGGTATTGGGGCAAAAGCAGACACATTCTACATCTCTTCAGAGGTGAGCTCCAAAAGCCACCCTCTGTGTGAATATGGCTGTGCCTTTCTCGCTGATTTGGAGTCTGTCAAACATGAATCTTTGTGAGCTCCAGACGGGTCTCCTCTCGAGCAGTTATCCTTGAAGATCATCTGATAGTGCAACGTGGGACTGTTTAATTGCAAAACAGGATTGAACACATTGAAAGGATTGTACCTGTCTTCCAAAAGTTGAACTAGTTTTCCTGTTTGCTTCTGGGACCAATTCAGGATGTTGACTTGGATCTATAAACTCTTCTATAGATTAGATCTTGCTTAGGAAATGGACTGCATTCCTTTCATGTGCTGTCTTAGCAGTTGAGATCAGCAGACTTGCTTTTTCTAATGTGTTTGGGAAGCAGAAGCAATATTTTATCTCCTGTGGTATGCTGCTGGTACAGAAATGTTCAGGCTTATTAATTCTTCAGGACACAGGAAAAGTCTTCATCACCTGTGTAGGCAGTCATGGGAAAGGACCCACTGCAAAGACTGCATTGAAGTCTTTTTTTTTTTTAGGAGGCAGCTGGAAAATATTAGTAGCCTTCAGAGCCAATATACAGTACATATTGAGAGCCAGTAAATGATGCATGTTATTGCAAATTCCTGTGCACTTCTGCATTTTATAAAACAGATAACTAAAATACTCACCTAGCCAGAGCAGTTCCCCAAGGGATGCACATTTCCAGGCAGAGGACAAACCAAAACCAGAGAACAGGACACAAATTAGCCAGATAGAATGGCTAAGTGGTTGAAACAAATGGTTTTAGGATCACTGAGTAAGGACCGTGACCTCCTTTTGCATCAGTCAAGGCAACTGTGAAACTTTGTGAAAGAAGCTCACCGCAAAACAGATGCTGGGCTATCTTAGGTAAATAAATTACCAAAAAAATAATAATAAAAAACTCCCCTACACATTTTAGAAAGCACAGCTGTGTAAATATTGCATGAGACAGGAGAGAGGGGGAGAGATGTAACATACACCCTTTTTTATGCAGAAGTTCTGCTCTCGGCACTGTTTATTAACATTCCCAGTACAACCATCGCTCCGCTGCGTAGCACACAGTGCGGCTACTGTACTCAGTGCACACGTTTTGATCTTTGCTTTAGAGGAGAAAACAAGCTTTATTTTAAAGGAAACATTTGCACCCAAAGTTAAAATGTGCAGTGTGAGGTGTTCAGGGACAGAGAGAAGATGGTACAGGACCAGCACCTGGAAGCAGACCGTGTTACATCTGTCTGGTTTTGTTTCCTTCCCCGCACTGTGTCTGCCACACTGACTCTAGATGTTCCCCTGCTTCTGCACCCAACTGAGGAGCAATCCTGAGATCTTCATTTCATTGAGCTGGATACCTACTGCAATTTTCCTGTATCTCAGCTGCCAGGTACAGCACATTCCAGCCTACAAAAACTGTGGATCTGCCCACAGAAAGGAAAAAAATGGCTCTTTCAGCTAGACTGAAGGCTCACCTAGCCCAGCATGCTGTCTCTGACAAAACCTGGTAGTGGACACTGAAGGAAACACTACACCAGCAGAACAGGCATCCAAGTGATGCTTTTGGAGTACAGCCTCACGGATTTTGGCAGCAAATAGCTTGGTTTTGTGAGCCACGGGCTCTGTTCACATCCTTGTGTTTGTCAGTGGACTTTTAGAGATGTACTCAGATGTTTTGAACCCATTCTTTATTTCGACCTCCACAACATCTCGTGGCAGCAAGTTGCAGTTTTACTTGGTGCTGTGTAAGGAAGAACCACTTTTTTTGTCTGTTGCCTGATCATTTTGCTTGATGCTCCTTTGTGGTTTTTTTTTTACTGCCAGAAGTAGTGAATAAATCATTCCCTGGTTACTTTCTTTCAAGTTAAGTGCTGCCCCAACACTTTGACCGCAGCAGTCAGTGAGCATAGGAAAGCAGAGAAATCTGTCTAGCAGCCTGTTAGCTCAGGTGACAATTTGGCTGAGTGGCTGCAGAGCCATCCTATACCTCCAGGAATGTATATGTGCTGTGATAGCAGCTATCTGAAGTGGGTAGTGTGTAACCTTGACCCATAATCCCAGGGTTTACAGCGTGAATGCGGCACTACCCCACACAGCCCGGTGACTATAAGGACACTGCAGCCTAAATAAGGGATGCTATTTAAATATTGGTAGGATTTTTTCATTTTCCAGCTTCACAAAGACAAAGTACAGCATGATCTTCATCTAGAGGGTATTCTGGCTACAGTCTTACTCTTTCTTCACTGGTGTTTTGCTCAGGGGAGAGCAGGTCACCCACAGCATCCTCCACCTCTGCTTGCCCAGCACCACTCCGGCACAGCCCGCAGCCCTAGTGAGATCATCCTTTCTGCTGTTCTCTCACATCAATGGTTGCTGCTATTTTTGGTGTGATATACACCAAAAAGCATAACATAAAAGATCCCATTGCTAAAATTAGCTGGAAAATTATAGGCTGTTTTACTGTTTTGTGCACAGTCTTCATTTGCCTGACTTGGGATTTGTGTGCAGATCTTCGAACCCCCAGAAGGCAGCAGTGGGAGATGGTACCTGCAAGTCCTTCTGTCAAAGAGCAGTACTCTGGAACAGGACTATTTTATCTCAGCAAGGGCTGTAGATAAAGTCTTGGGTTCCACCTCTAGGAGAGAAATACATTTTATTTTAAAAGTTAAGGATTTACAGTCAATGAGATTTGAAAAATATAGATGTATGGACTTTCCTTTCTACTTAGTGTAACATCCCGTTTTATTGCAGCAGCCCACGTTTGTCTCCAGGAGTATTATCTGTGATGCAGCACACTAATGTACTACCTTGCTCTGACCGGGAGAAAGCACTTTGGATGTAATCCAGACTTAACCCTGTCGTAGAGCTTGACTTTGCTGATAACCAAAATAACAGCAAATGAAAGTAAAGCATCATCCTGACTCTTCCTCCGAACATGGCCCATCCTAGGTGTGAGGTGCACCTTTGAAGCAAAGAGTAGTGGTCTTTCCACTTGTTACATCAGTCCTCTGCCTCACTCTGCCCTTTCAGTCTTTACAACCTACATCTCTTTTCCATTCCTTGAGTGAAAACTGCTTGGTCACACCTGACCTGAACGTGCTGTGCAAGGAGCCGCTTCTGCTGTCAAAGTAAAGGTTCGACAGCTGACTTCAAATTGATTCCTGAAAAGACTCCCATCATCCAAGTGGAATTACAGATTCTGACCATTTGGAGATGTTAAAAATTAAAAGATCCCCCGAACGCCTCTAGTTCTTATGCAAATCCTTAGCCAAAAGGGAAATAGTAAATATTAAATAAATTGTTTGCCCTCTGTTAAAAAATGATCACCTAGAAACCAAAGAATTTTGGGAGGACAGGTTTTAAGAGGGCAAAGCAGTCTTATAAACAACATTTCCCCCATATCCTGTGAATTATTGTGCTGTAGTGATCTTACAGGGCTATTTCTCTTGCTTTTGCCAAGAGAGGTTGGACCAGGTGTTCCTTGGGGGCCCTTCCAACCTGGTATTCTATGACTCTGTGACTCCCTGTTTTTGCAGGATTTTTCTCTTTAATGTTATGTGGAAAACCCCGAACAAAAACTGGCACTTAGCACAGAGTAAACAGTGGCAGTGAGTGAATAGAAACCTGATGTCAAAAATACCACCATGCTGGGGAAGTGAAAATCCATTGCTTTCTCATCTCTTCCAGTTGTTGCCTCCTTAAGTGTATTATTCATAAAATTAGCAATTTAAAAATACATAGAAACATTATTTTTTATATTCATTGCGTCACTTTAAAATAAAAAATGGTTAAAAATCGATTTGCTGGCCTCTTGGGGAAATGCTGTAATGTTTTTGGCTGTCTCCTACTTTCTGCTGCCAGCTAAAAGTACCATCTGGCTTGTTTAGGGCCCTTTTCCATATCAGGTGCTTCCAAAATTCTCCCCAACCAGAGGATTGTTTCGTTGGGTTGCTTTGCCTGCTGAGGCATGTGTCCTGGGCTGGGAATCCTACTGCTTCTGTTCCCTGCCATCTTGCTGACGGTGGTGTGTGTATGTTTGGGCACAGATCTTGCTGCCTCTCTCCCGAGGACATTTGCATCATTGTCAGCTGCACATATTAAATTGATATGCAGGGCTCAGAAACACGTATCCCGTCTTTTGTCCTTTTGTTCGTGCAATTGTTGTGGTTTTAATTCTTCTTTGACACCTGGAATATCACAAAGCTGCTGATAATCTGTTGGCTACTAAGGGAAATGACATTGATAGAAGGATAATGTGTGTCAGACTTATATCTAGATAATTGCAGACACACCCCGAACCCTCGCAGCTCAGGGAATGAATATCCTAAATCCATTATTAATCTGGAGAGTCACATGTGGCAGTTGGCTGCGGTGTCATCCTCTCGCCGCAAGAGTCACTTGCAAGGGATTTTCATTTTCCTGGGTTTGGTTAATTCTGCATCGCTGCGTCGAGTTGTGCCTGGCGCGAGTCGGGTTTGGTTCCTTCTCGCTGCCATTCCCTGGCATTCAGGAGCTGTAGCAAAATGGGGTTGATGTCCCAAACTCGCTTGAAGGAAGCTTCCCAGGTGCCTTCTCCAGCTGAGGCATAAGGTACCAAGATGAGAACTGATGCACGGTACGTGGCACCACTTGTCGGTGTCACCTCCTCCTCCGATTCTTACGGTTTCATATTTGTTGGTTTACTTAGAAATAGAAACGTACCCCCCAAAGGATTTATGAGTCGATTTGAAGCATTGTAGCTGCCAAGTATAGACTTCTGATGTGATCGTATGGAAAGGTGGAGCGTGTTTTGAGATGGATATTGCCGTAAGCTGTCTTGTCCTATTTCCAAAATGATCTGTGCCATACACTGCTGACTTTTCCTGTCCATCCATTAAAAAGTGAGTTATGAAGAGTGCTGAGACAAACAGATAGTAGTTTAACCTTGTTAGTAAATATCAGGTAGCTGATATATGCTGCTCGAATGTTACATCACAGCCTTTCTCTTCAATATAAGTTTATGAAATTATCCTGTTGCTATATAAACTACCTTCCCTGTGTACATTCTTCCAGAGGTTTATTGTTCTTTGTGTGTTGGCACAGTAGCACGACTCTGAAGAGTCGGTTCACGATGCGGTGAATTTTAAAGACTTGGGATATGGCCATATCTATTTTTCAGCAAAGGAATGAAAGCTGAGGTTTTTTTTTTCCCCTCCTTTTTTTTTTCTTTTTTTTTCCCCTAAGGTATTAAAAGTTTCAAAAGATGTGCTGAAATGAAAAGGAAATAATAACTAAAGACTGGATGGGAAAGTGCCTCAGAGCGCTGACTTTGTTTGTTTGCTTGTTTGCCCCCCAAATCTTAATATTTTAAGTTAATATTTTAAATCAAATAAACCTGTTTTGAGAACTAGTAAGATACTTGAACTATATCACACCATTATTCATGTATTTTTGCCTGAGTGCAATATAAATTTTACAAGCTGCAATCTTGTTCTTTTAATAGAGAGAAAACTATGCAGAATATGTTGCTTAGAGTATTAGATAAGCTACAGTGTGTTAATCAAATATTTTCGTGATATGAGGGCAGTTGAGAAAACAGTACAATTTTTGCTAATGGCACTGGTAAGTAAACGGATCTATCATTACATTGTCATGAAAAGTGACATTGAGCAGAAACACCCTGCCAATCCCTAGAAGATAAGTATTTAATGTAATTAGACAGACACTGTCTCCTTTGTTGAACGTAGCATTAATCACCCAGAGAAGTCCAACTTTATATGAAATGGCTTTTTCTGATATGTCTTTGTATTAGAAAGCTTCCTACATGGTTTTGTCATGATGATATATTTGAAGAAATGACTGTTGTAGCTTTACAGTTTTCCTCATGACATATCTTGCTGTTCTGTGTTCCATAATATATTTAATTTCTTTATTATTATTTAGCAATGTTACACATTATATAGCCCTGACTGGTTTCCAAGCCTAGAAACCTAGATGCATTTGGAGCTGAACCTCTGTCAAACAGTTAATGATTTCAACTTAGGAAACAGAAAAGAAACACAAAGAGCTTCCATTATGTTCTTCAATTCTTCCTGTGTGGTGTTAGCGCAAGGTTCATTGTTATGGCACGAGCAAAATGTTTCTCACCTCAAATGCTGGTTCAGAACATCACACGCACACACAAAAAGAACTTCTTTCTATGAAAATCTTATTGTTAAAGTGATGAAAAATGTTGCCCCCTTCCAGAATTCGTTGGCACTACATTTTTTTTATTATTATTTTATTATTTTTTTAATTTTTTTTTTCCTCCTCCTCTGTTGCTTGTAATTTGTACTGTGAAATGCTGTCTGGTTATGAACTGGGACCAACTTGACTCAGTGCACAGCTGTCTCTTCCCACCTTCTCAGTGGTGCAGAGGGCTTTGAAGGGGAAGAATAGGATTTAGTCAAAGATGACAGCGGACTTCACCGACTAACAGGTGGAGGTCAAGTCGGTTTATTTGTTGGGATGAAGAGAGTGCAGAGATGAAAAATCTTTGCCATAATAAGGTTTAGGAAGAAAATGCTGACTAGTCTAAGCTTTGATTCCAGCTGACAGATCCTTTTCTAGTGTTCATTACTTGATTTCACAGTTCAGGCAATTTTAAGAGGCTTAAAATTATATTTCTGCTCTCCTCTATAAAACTTTTCGATCACTTTCTAATTTTTGCTTTAAGTAAAGTTATAGGGACTCCCTAATACATCACTCCTGCCTTTAGACTCTTACAAAGTCAATATGCCATCAAAAATGTAAGGCTAAGCTTTTTTTTTTTTAGACCCCTCACTTTTACCGAGTCTCTTTAGAAATGAAGCAAAAATTTCACACGTAGGCACCAATTCGATTAGAAAATTAAAAAAAACTTCAGCAAATGTCCCCTGAAAAGCAGGTAGTGAAATAAACACGATGCTGAAGAGGTGGCTGTTGCTGCCTGGGCATCCAGGATTTTGATGTCACTGGGAGCGGCGTTAATGAAGCTCCGCGCCCCAGCACGCTAAGTTTCAATCACCAAGTGCCGGTGAGCCAAGCTCCATCCTGAAAGGGAGGCACAGCAAGACCCCAGCTAATCAGAGCAGAACGTCCTGACATTGTGTGGCAGCTCTGGGACTGCGATGACCTGTCGGCATCGTTGCATGGCAATGCAGCAGCCACAAAGGGACTGGAGAGGGCTGAGCTGCCAGGGTGCGAGTCTCTGCTAGGTTAACCTCCTGCCTGGCCCCTCTGCCAGCTCCCGGGAGGGGAAGGGCAGGCGCTTCTCCCTTCCCACCCTTTCTCTTCCACCACCACCACCACCTGCTTCCGACCTGCTGGAGTGGGCAGAACAGGAGTATCTTTAGCCATTTGCTAAAATCTTCCCCCTCAGACTTTCTATTACTTCTGCATTCATTCTTTGCAGGGAGAGGAAACTCACTGGTCAAACCCTTGGACACCAGAATAGTTGCATGCAGTTTCCCAGGGAGCCAGATAGCTCTAAAGCTTCCCAGTGAGTGACAGTTTCTCTCTTCTATTCTTCTGAAACATGTGTTTTACACATATACTGAAAAATGTTAATATCAATTTACAGCCAGATTCTTGCTTTCTAAAAAAAATAAATAAAATAAAATAAATTCTCCCAAAGTATATTCACTTAGAGCACCTCAGTACACATGTCACTTTTTTACGTAGGAAAAAGTGTTGGATGCTCTTATACACATAACATCATTGGGCTTGAAAGCTGTGAGCTCATTCAGAGTTAGTGGCAAGAACACTGGACTTGCCAGCACCAAACTGTGAAACCTTTTTTGTGTGACTAGTAGAAAAATCTCATGGGGGTAGAAATCCAAAAAAGGGGAGGAGGGTGGTGTAAATCTGTGCATTTGGATTCGAGTATCTTCAATACCGTGATTTCAACTTTGTCCTCGAAGCCCTTGAATCACAAATCACTGGAGGCTGGGAGAGTATTTTGGAGAGTTACCACCGTATGCTTTCCCTGGGCTTTTCCTCTTTTCTAGGCATCCATTAGTTACCACTGTCAGAGAGAGGATACTGGGCTAGGTGGATCCCTGTAATCTGATTTGGCATGGCTATTTTTCTGTGTTCTCTACGCTCATGAGATCAAGTTATGTAGGATGATTTCAGAATGCCAGAGCAGCAGTTTCTGAGGTTCGACAAAGCTATCTAGCAAAGTGTCTAATAAAAGAAAAATCCTGTCCCATACTGTAGCTTTCTTGGTCCAGTGAAGCAGCATCCTCATGCATACAAATCTTGTAAAGTTGCTTCTGATAGCTCCCTCTGTCCCTTCGTTTTTGTAAGCTAAAGTGCCATTTTCCTTTTTACAGCTTAATTGAACCTAAATGCACCCATTTTCTGCAATGTGGTATTTTGGTAATTTTACTATTTGCTCCTAAGTTTTCCCTTAAGCAAACTGAAAGCTTCACTTTTATCACTTCACTGGGCCAAGATTTCACACAGTATCCTGCTTGCTACAAAATATGATAGTGTTCTCTCTCACCTTGTTTCTTTTTTCTTCTTTTACTTTCTTTTATAAAATTAGGATATCTAAGAAACCCCGAACACCGCGGAGCACTACATGGTGGGTGTGCTTATTCAAACAATGCCAATGCTCTTGTTCTCGGTGCACAGACTTTTTGTGTTGGTTGGGGGGGGAGGTACCAGGTGTACCCTCTCGTGCGGGTTCTCCGGTGTCTAGGAAGGAGAGAGCTGGTGCCGAGCACTTTGCCAGAGTGACAGCACTGGAGGGAGCACTTCTATGTTACCTCTGCCCTTCCCATGCCTGTTTTCGTGGGTCTGGCAGGGACGTTTTCTCTGCCAGCCCTTTGCCTCTCTGTCACTTCTACACATTTAAAACAGAGGTGGTTTAAATTGCTCAGGAGACGAGAGAGGTGTTGGGCAGATCATGCTAGCAGACCTGCGGGTGGCATGGTCATACACGATGCCAAAGCCAAGCTGCTGTGCTCTGCTTGCTCTGCCACGGGAATGTTTCATTTTGGCCAGGGGGGATTCTTTGTTCCTCCCCAAATCCTAAAGCCATTGGGAATGCAGAAAAATGCAGCTGATTTCACCTGTCTGCTATCACCTGCCTGAGAGCCGATCTGTTGGGAAGCAGTTTAAGTCTCTGCTGCCCGGGAGCTGCCAAGCCTTCCCCGGGTCCCAGTGCCATTCCAGCGGGCGCTCAGCAGCATACAACCGGCAATGGACACTTCCCAGGACAGGAGCACAGCAGCTGTAGGTCAGCTACAAATCATTTTTTGTGTTGCGGAGAAATGAGATGACTCTTCAGTCCTGTGACTGTCAAACCTTGGTAAAGATACCAAGAACCACTGGATAGCAATACATAACAGTTCCATGAGTACACTCTTGACCTGTCAAATTATAAATCCATTCCAGTTGGGTACGATGCACATGAATTCAGTTTGCAACTCTTCCTTTCTATGCAATAACGTATAAAACCTTAAATTGTGCAGAAATCAGGTGACTTTGCAGTACATGGTAAATTACCTGAGCTGTTTTCAGTCCTGACCACAGCTCTTTTATTAATTAAAACATATGTTCAATGGCAGCGTACACCGATTAAGTCTTCAAAACCTATATTAACGCCACACTTAGTCTTGTCATCATAAAAGTCATTTAAAAACATTACCATGCAGTAACCGAGGGCACGGGTCGAAAAAATCTGCATATTTACCCATCTCCATCTCGTGCCTTCGGCGTTTAGCAGCCATCGTTGTTATATATTGCCTGGGTAGCCAATGATCTTTTGATGACATGCAAATAATGAGCAAATGATTTTTGAGAAAATAAAATAATGATAAAATAATAATAAAATAGGAAAAAAAAAAAGCCAGAAAATCTGACTCCATCCATCCTCTTCAGTTACTAAAATTCCCTTTAGTATCACTCGCAATTTAGCATCCATATGCATCTCAGGAAGATATAGTTGAAACATAAATCTATTCTGGGTCTTTTACTTGCAAAAATACCATACCTCAGCTATAATCATATGCAAAGACTTTTTAGAGGGCTTTGTAAATGCCATCCAAATTTATGATGGCGTTTTTTGCCTTACGGCTATAGATGTTCCATCCCCAAAGCACCCACAGAAAGGTATATTCTCCTATGGATGGCTGCAGTTTGTCCCTGCTGCTAGATCTAAGCTGCCACGTACACCGAAAAACTCTCAGATAACATTGGAAATGAAGCAAATATTGTCATGAATTTCAGATGAGATCATCATTAGATTTTTTTTTATTCTTATTAAATCCTTATATATTTACACAATGCAGAACAGTACTGAAAGTAACTTTAAATCAAAGGGAAAATTGAACTGTTACCTTGCTGTTTATTGTGCTTCTCATTAAAGTTTTTAAATGGAAAATGAAATGGAAAACGAAATTATATTTTGCAGAAATTGGTAATATGTTGAGTACTAGTTTATTAGTTATTGAAAGAATCACCTGGGTGACAAAGCAGGAATGAAGGCTAATCTGAGAGATCTAAACCAATCCAGATGATGCTGTAAAGAGAGATACAAACAGATAAGGTAATACACTCCATGGGAACATTGCACCAGGCAGTTTAAGGCAGATTTTAATGAGGTAGGATTTAAAAATAATGGTGAATATTGTAGCGCTCGGTTATAAAATTCCGTAGGCAAGATTTTCCATCAGCATAAGCTGGTATTTCTCCTTTGTAAATGGAGCAGTGCTCATTTACAAAGGAGAAATCTCAACCTTCTTTTTCCTAGGTGACATCAGAATTTTGATTCTAACTTGAATTATCATTTTTGGCTAAAAATTGCTGAGGAATCCAAAAGCATTTAAAACCTAAAGCCATTGAATCCATTTAATGCGCCTTTGGCACCTCTCTCTCTCAGTCCTTTTTGAACATTCTGGTCTTCATTTTAATCAATCTCTTTTTATTAAGTTCGTTGGCTCATTTACTTGTACGTGCATTTGCTTTATTTTATTTGGAACATTTCTTTTGTAGTGTCTTGAAAAAGAGTTGTGACATTTCTTTTGGATAGCTTCTTAAGTATCTGGCAGTCACCTATGATACGATGTTGATGGGTACGGATAGATTAGCTCTGTTTTCCTGATGATCTGTCAGATGTCGAGTTCTGAGGTTGTGTGTGTTGGTGATGCATATGCAGTAGTTTGATAAGTGGATAGAGCGGGAGCTTTCATTTTTCTTCTGTAAAATCACTGTTTATTAAGCTGGATGTCGTCTTGTGAAGTGAGGTGCTCACTGGCAGGTAGTTAATCAGTGATCATGGTAACTCAGAATGTGACCAGGAGAGCAAGTATCCACTCAGAATGTAGAAACTAAAGAGCACTTCATTAGGATGAGTGAATTTCCATCTGCGTTGTATTTTGTGTACGCTGGAGCAACTAATACAGTAAACTGATGGATGGCAGTTAGTGTGATCATATCTCAGCTGATGACAAATAAAGTTTGCTCAGCGCTAAGTAGAACAGACTTATTGTGACTGACAGTAGCATAGCCATCAAAATTTCAAGAAGCTTAAAATTAAGAGTTCCCCAGGAAAAAAAATAAATAAATAAAAGCTGCTGATCAGCATTTCTGTTGATACTGATTTCAGTGAAATTGCTGGAATAATTTGCACAGAAGGATGAAAATTCCTTGAAAAATTCTTTCTGTATATCAGTTGTTTTGTTTTTTTTTTTCCTTCAACAGCCAACTTGTTTTTCTGCATCATCTATTTGTTCTGCATGTTGTTGAGTTCATGGTTCACCTGGTAATATCTGAGCCTCTGTGATTCCTTCTCATAGTGTCCTTTGAGGGTAAAGATCCAGACCATAACTCATTCATAGCTTTTGTTATGAAATCGCCATCAAGGGTCTAGTGGCAGAGAGCTACTGAGAAAATTGGGGTCATTATCCAAAAGTCTTCTCTGGAGATGAACATTGGCTGGTCTACCAACGTGGCTGACTTGAGATGGAGTTATTGTTTAAGATGTGTGTGGTCAGAGTAATGTCAGTGATTAATGAAATGAAATTGGATGGTATAGAGATAGAGATATAGAACTAGCTCTAGATTTGGAGAGAAGAGGAATCGTGCTCCTCTGACACTGCTGTGACTCCATTCACTGCATCAGTTAATCCTAATTCCAGTACCTCTGTTAGTAAGTTGCATAGGTGTATGGAAAAATAGGTTCACAGATAATTTATTTGTTCTGGGAAGGATTTGTGCATTCAATTCTCACGCATCATTTTCTGGTCCATTTAAATATATATCAGCCTCATACATGAAAATTTGAAGATCTTTAGCTGTACTCAAGGAAGACTCTTATGTGGTGCGTTTCTAGTACTGGCAAACATAAGGAGGTAGAGGAATTAAAACCATCACAATGCTCCAGTGCCCCTTAGAAGATGAGGAACATGAAGTATTCCTGTGCATACACTGATTAAACTTGGGCTGGAGGTTTGCGAAGTGCAGAGTTTTGGAAAAGTCTTACTGCGGGACTTCAACATCCGTGCAATGGCTCCAGTAACCAGAGTCTCTCAAGGACAAGGATCCCATTTACGCTTGCATTATGCATTGAGCAGAAGGGTGTGATGCATGATGTGGAATGAACAAAATAACTTGTGTTTTTAGGGAAATGCCAAATTAATGAAAATTCAGAAAGCTCTAATGTTGAAAAGGCTCACAGATTCCTTGATAGAAATATAATGCTGCTAACAGTTTCAAGATTATTGTTGTCTGAATTTTCTGCTTATTGTGTACTGCAATTAAAATTCTTTTCAGCTGAAAAACCAATGTCAAATTAATATTTCCTTTCGGAAAAAAATACGAAAGTACACATCTTGTTCCATTTAGCACCATCATGGTCTTTGATCTGCTTCCCTCTGTCCAGCGAAAAAAATGGATTCGTGTTAATGGGAGCAGGCGAAGACCATATATGTTTGGCATACATAGGCTTATAGAATCACATGAGCACGAGCACAGTAACTTAAAGCAGCACTCCCACTCAGGCTTCCATCTGTGTTTTATGCCACAAATCCCTTTATTTTCCTTTTTATTTAGCAATTAACTTTTCCATTTATTCTGTAGTTAAAAGCTGCCATAGGATGAAAATAGAGTAAATTTGATTTTCATCTCTCACATGCTAAATAACATATTCAGAGGAGACTCAGACCTGAATTATGAAATCTGTGTTTCCTAAAAGTGCCAGGTGTGGCTGTGATTTGGACAACGGTCCCAGACACAGAGTAGTCAGGAACACTTTAAAACCCCACCTGGGTTACCCAGCCGTTGTGTTCTGGCTGTTCTTGTTTATTCCTTGCTCCGAGCAGATGGATAGAAAGAGGCAGGGAATGGGGAGGATCCTTGGCTCCATTCCCTATTCACCGGCCAGCGCAGCTGAGACGGGTTGGGGGATGTTGTAATTTGTTGCTGCCCTGCACCAGAGAGGAGACAGAGGAGAGAGGGGACTCCCAGGTGTCCTTAGGAGCTGGCACTGTCCCTTCCTTGGGGTCGTGTGAAGTGCTGAAACCTGGCCTTCAGGGCAGTGGTCCCCAGTATTCATTATCTCTTGGGAACAATGCTGAGGAAGGCTGTGTGAGGCATCCTCCTCCTCCCTGGGCTCTGCCTGAGGTAGCTTCAGTTTTAACTTTTTAATTTCCTGCATTCCTGAGCAACACAGGAGGGGAAGCTGCAGACTGGGGACCACTAAATGTGTTAAAACTCATTAGGTATGAAACAGAAGACCTTTAAAACTAGCCAAGAGTCTCAAACACGGGTGCCAAAAATTAAACACTTAATTCCATATTTAGTCATTGATCTCAGTTCCTGCCTCACAGTTGTTAATACTCCCCACGCCATCTCATAGGTGGCCTGATCTTCGGAGGTGCCGGGCACCTACAACTCCAGCTCACGTGTTGAGACCGCTCACCTAAGAGGGAGACGTGGACTATCAGATTCAAATTTTTCTGGGTGATTAAACCAGAGTTCCCTTGCCCTGAGCTCCTGAAAGGAGCTTCGATAGAATAACCAGCATTGTAACATATGGCTTAGCGAGGGGGGAAAGAAAGAAAATGAGTATTAGAAATGGATGGACTAAAGAATACGCAGGATATATCAGGCACATTAACCAAACATATGGTGCTAAATGAGATATTTTTTTTAAATTGCAAAAAAATTGACATTCCTGGCAGTCTCAAGGATAATGTGACATGGCTGTGATAAATTTAGAAGAATGGGACATATTTTGGCTTGTTCTTGGAAACCTTTTTCTTGCATGCCGACTGTATTTCTTCTTTTATTAACCCATTCAAAGAATGTTTGAATTTTGCTGCTAGAGCACCATGCTAGCGCAACATAAAATGTGAATGATGCTAATTGCTTTGCACTGCCTAACTTTCTGTCATACCCTCCCCTCTTAAAGGACAAAACATGCTTTGGAAATGAGCTGGCAAGCTCATCTTATTCTTTCTCTTGGTCAATATTAAGTGATGTAATTAAGCTCCTGTTTGCATATTCTTCTGAACTAGGAAGCAGCCATTTTTTTTCCTGAGATCTGATGGATATGATCACTCAAAATAAAATGTGTCATTACAAGCCTCAAACAAAATAAAAACATGGTAGAGTTGGACTGTTCCAAAGCAATACGTTTCAGAATACCCTGAAATAAAAACAAACCCCAGAGTAGTGATAATAATGGCAATCAGAACGGTGATAGCAAACAAATAGAACAAAAGGAGGAGCCGATTATCAGGGCTTCAGTTTGTCTTTCTACTGAATTTTACAACACAGTGTTACATTAAAATCTCTCTTTTCACATGAAAACAACCTTATAAAATCCATCCCCATATGAACGTGATGCTGCTCAGCATTACCAAAGTGCAAGGTCATTCATCAGCTTTGTGGTAGCTCCTCGAGTTCCAGTGTTTGGACACAACCACACAAACTTGCTACAGCTTTAAACCATAGTCTGCTGTTCTCTCTGCCCCTTTCTGTACCATGGTTTAGATAAATCTAGCAGATTTTTTAGCAGAAAGGTGAAAGAATAGCTTCTTCACTTTCTCAGAAGCTTTACTGTCTTTCCCATAACCCAGAGGATGGGCTGCAGCTAAAGGAGGTGGGGGAAACTAAGGAGTTCATGAGCCACCCGAACTGTACGGTGCAGAGACTTGGAGATCTCACTCCTCCCATGACCTCCGTGGCTTGCCCAGGGCACAGGTCCTCATGTCCCCTCCTGGATCTTTGTCACGGGCTGCTCAGCCCAGGCCCTGTGCCTCCACGCAAGAGTGCTGCATGACCTTGCAGGTACAGCAGCTCACAGCAGGTGTATTTTTCTGTAATAATCCCTGTGCATAAATAGTTGCTTGCTCTGCCCATGACATTTTGCACTTTGAAGGATGAAACCTGCTACGTTAAAACCATCCCAGGGGGGCAAACCTTGTGCCTTCCACAGCCTGGCACGGAGGAGATGTACCCATGGCCTTGCTGCCAGCAACATAGCTCCTCTACCCCTCCCCAAGCACAAATATTGCCCCTGACCCTTGACTTTGTGTTTAGGGATGGGGTTGACACTTATTTGGTGTTTCCATCCCCAGTTCCTCCGTCATAAGGAAATCTGATTCAACAGCACTGTTACTTCTTTTGAGTACCCTTGTCTTGAACGTGGGCACTCAAACACAGACCAGTAATGAAGTTACACCCCCACATGCCATTTGAGCAGAAATTCAGCAGGTTACACTGGAATATTCTGCTGAAATACCTTAGTTCAGTCTCCTTTTCTCTCCTACCCCCAAGCTGAACAAACACACTGCTTTTGTCCCTGCTTTAAAGTTCTTAATATGAAAAAAAACCCAACCTAGTATTTTTCTTGCAGAATAGTCTGTCATTTCTAAACTTTCATTTTCAAAAGATTAAGTATGTAATCTTTTTTTGCTATGAGGAAAAAGCCACCACAACAGCAAACCCTTCCAGCAGCATTTTTGAGAGAGAAAACTGCAAGTACAACACTGGAACTCTAACCACTCCCTTGCTTTATTTAACTTTCTGAAATATAAACTGCAAAGCCTCACTGAAACCATTCAGAACCCAGCAGTGCAGCATATAAAGTACAAGAAGGCTCCTGCATATTAGAATCAACATCCCAGAGACCATAAAACTAGTGTTATTAAATATAAAGTTAATAATGCTGTCTAGAGATAATACTGTCCAGGCCTCTCTCTACTTTTGAACAATTAAATTGAGTAAAATACAGAGTTGGAAATAAGATTGAATGACTTTCCCATGGAAGTTCAACTCCCACATTATCTGATATTTTGCTTTTGCACCTGAAACCCCAACTATTCTGCACCTCTGTTCTGCTGTATCCCTGTGGAGATGCGAAATGTCTCCTGTACTGTATATACTGGAAATTATGTGTGTTCAGAGTATGTGCAGACAATCAGAACACCAGTATACCTCTAGAACTATAAAAATATGCAGAATAATAGAGACACAGGCGTATTCTTCACCTGTATGCCATGATACTCTCTTATCCAAGCATAAACCATATGCAGAAGGGCTCGGATTTTAAGAGCCTGTTGCAATATATTCATTCCACTAATTTCTTTGATGCCACAGCTTTGTTGTGGTATCCCCAGGAGTTATTCTTGCAGAGTATAACAAACTGGTCAGACTAGCACTGCACCATTTCTGCCTGTCCACGGGAGAGGTTTCACCCGATGGCAACTTAACTCTGATTTTCATTGGAAGCCTTTGATACAGTTCAAGGGCATAATAACAATTCTGAAATAATTCCAGTGTGGCTTCTAATATCGAGACACAAATACCATTCACCCCTTAAAAAAAATAAATTTGAAAGCAAAAGGGAACCACATAAATATATTACTTGCAAATACCTTTGAAGTCAAGAGAGTAAGGAGAGGGAGAGTTTGAACTCAGAAAACTTCATTCTCTAGTTGTGCCTTGAGTCGTGCAGCACATTTAAAAGATCCATTTGCAATAATCTACTAAACCAGTGAGTGAAAGACAGAACTCATAAAAAGCCTGTAAAAATCCAAATGCTCCAGCTATTACAGATTTCTAAAAATAAAGCAGAGTAGGTTTCAGTAGCAATAATAAGCTGCATCTTATCCATATTTCAGATTTAAAAGAAAAAATATGGCTGCCTTTTAGTACTCATTGCTCAGAGCAAACCATGGCTGCTTCTGCCTCCAAAGAGACCACAATTAAAAGTGAGCTTTTCAGCTTGCTGTTGTATTCCCTTTCGTTTGTCCTTTAAGTTTATCTAGCTGCTTCTGCACCCACTTTCACAATGCATAGGCTGTCGTTCCATGACCTAGCATTATTAAATTGCACTTATCAATCATTCTTGCCAGGAATGCCATCGCCAACTACATTAAAGAAGTCAGAGAAGTCTGGTTTCAGCAGTCCCTCGCCTTCGCAGACCTCCTCCCTTGGAACGGCTTTCACACAGCACCATCGACCTGTCATTACAGGACCCAGAGGTGAGGCCTAACCCAAGAGCCCCCCAGGCAGCTTAAACAGTAGCCATGGCACCCAGCGTCCATCCCAGCGCCTTTCCATGGAAAGCCATCGCCACGTGTGACCCACCCTTGAGAGGCTGTGCTTCAGAAGCTTGATAACCCAGAGGTTTTAGTTGTGGAGACCTGCGTTTGGTTTTGCTAGGCTGGGCTGTTTGGTAAAGCTCCTGATGACCTTTCAACAGTACCTAAGATGGAGATGCTGGTTTCTGGGGGCTTGGGATTTTATCTGAAGAGGGTGGGGAAAGGGACAGAAGGTGTGAGAGACAGTGGCTTCTGCTTGTGTCCATCCATAACATAGACTCGGTCAAACTGCTTGAGAAAGGGACTCATCACTCCCTTCTGAACCACTAGGGCTTTGCTTCTGCCAGTCGTTCAGTGCTCGTGTTGTTGGTATCAGTGTGTGGAAGAACCGCCTTGTTAGAGGACTGCTCAGAAGTTGGTTCTTGCAATGCTTTGGCTAGTTTTCTTCACAGTACTCTTCTGATTGACTTCCCAAGTAAAAGAGGTGTCCAAGGGGTCTAGATGTGCTTAGACATTTTTGTTCGAAAGATGCATTTGCATTTAGCCCAGAAAAGTAAATGCACCACTCCATTCACATCTGAAAAGGAACTCACTTGGGCATAGTAATAGACACAAGTGAATGAACCTTCTTACAAACCTCTTTGGAAGATAGAAAAATAGGAATGAATGGTTGTGACCTGTTTCTTTCTGCTATGAAATTTTGTCTCATTTAGAGAAGATTATTAAGGAATTGGTCAAATGGTGAAGCATAAAAAGACACATTAGCAATTCATGCTAGAAATTATTTTGAAGTGTCTGTTTGGCATCACTGTGGTTTTACTGAGGGCAGCATAAACCAGGAGGAGCCTCTTTGTCTGCACAGCCCGGGTGATGCAGTGTGAAGTAGTGAATTTGCAAAGTGGTGGAATTGCACTAAGTTGAAGCGAGGTCAGAATTGCACTCCATGGGTTTTTGTGCTTTGTTAAATCTACTTATCGTAGTTTGATTTGTTGTGGTTAATCCCATGGAAATTATTTATTACCCTGAGATGCACACCTAGATCCTCGGAAGTTATTTAGGCATCTAAATTCTATGTGGGTTTCCCTTGAAATTTGGATCTGAGCTATGTGGCAAATATATCTTCTTCTAAAAGCTTTGATAATTGGTAATACAAGTGTGAACAATGTGAATGTTCCATTAACATTATATTCAGTGCACATCAGCTGACTCTTAATTTCTATCTTCTGGAGGTTCAGCCTTTTAGATCTGAGTTGTTGATTGATTGGTTAATAGGCCTTTCTGTATTTAGCTGTGGCTTACCTCACGCTTGTTTTTTAACATCACTGAATGCCTTTCTCTGCCCCTGTTTAGACCCTCTGTATTTTTGGATTTTCATGTGGTTGAGAGAGGAAATGTATCACTGGTGAGGTCTTGCTGAAATCTCATCTGCTGTCTGTGTTTTAACAAGACTTTCTCAATGCACTGGGGGATAGCCATCAGCTACGTAAAAAGAACATTCAAAGACTGACAGAATTTGAAAGAGCAAATACAATGATTAGAGTCACCAAAGTTTGTTTGTTTGGAAGGAAATGTCTTTACAAACTCCATAAAGAAGTAACACAGTTTCTAATCATCGTGGTTCCTAACATGTTAAACAAAAACTGTTCTTCTGCAACATCATTTAGAAGAATCTTCTGGTTGATGCTTTTTCACAAGCAAAATCTTGCAGACTTTCAGGAAGAATCCTTCTGAATCCATCCATGGATTCTTTAAGTGTCATCATCCTGGAAAAATCCCATTCCAGACTTCGTTCTTTGTTCTTTTTGGACGTTCCTCCCCAGTATTCTTCTTCCACAGCACACTGGCTGTGTTTATTTCTCTTCTACAACAATCGCTCTGTTAGTAAAGGGTAATATACTGAGATGGATTATTTTCTGCAAATCCAGCTTTGTTCTTGATCCCATTCCCTCCAGTGTACTTTAGGACAGTAAGCAGAAAAGAGAAGCTTTTCAGGTATCAAAAGTGGCAACATGAAGCATATAACCCAATCGTATAAGAGGAGATAATCTTTGAGCAATTTATATCCACCATTAGCTCCTGTACCTGTCTGCAGGAATGCTGGGTATAGTATAGCACATATATGTTGCATTCTCTTCCAATTACATATGCATTATGTAAATGGTCAGTGGCAGGTCAGTCTGAGTGCTCTTCAGAAAAGTCAGTGCAGGATTTAATCTTCAGTATGCAGAGATATTTCAGAGAAAGACATGAGTAAGTAGGTCACCATCAGAGTAAGCTCCTCAGCCAACTTGAAGGATTACGAGGAAGGTTCAATCTCCCTCCGATGTTCATATGTGCAAGTTTATCACTTGGATGTGTATATGAGATGCATTTGTAAAGCATGATCAAAATAGACAGCAGAGAAGCCGTAGACTATTCATGGCAGGTGTTGTCATTGACAACCAGTGATTTATAACTTCTGAGGAATATTCCCAAATCTTTCACGCACTTCCAAACATTCCTTAGAACAGTGCCCAGCTCACTCTGGGGTATCCCAGGATACTGAGTGCCCTTCCCAGTCATCCTCATCATGAGTGACTTTGGAAACAAAACTTGAGAAGAGGTAGAACCTTGAGAGGATTTCTTATCTCTAAGGTGCTCCATTCCATGTACCAGTTGGAAAACCTCTGTTCTGAGGAAATTGTCTGCACTGTACTGGGTTGTGGAAGGCTGTGCACTAGTTTCCTGCCTGCATTGGTGCTGCTGCCAGTACTCAACCCAGCTGGGCAGTAGCCAGCAGAGAGGATCTGAGCTGGCTGACCAAAGGACCAGATGTGCAGTGAGTGCTGGCGCATGGATGCCAATGCTTCAGTGACTCCTCAGTAGTTCCAACAGATGGTGGTAAGATCCAAGTTTCTTTGGTGATAAGCTAGCAAAGTGATTCATGGAGCCTCACTTGATGATGGCAGGTTTTTGGGCATGACTCTATGAATGCACCATATGTCTTCTCTGGACCAGCATGGTTAGGATTCAGTGTCTGGCAGATGGTAGATTGATCACCTATTGGGTGGCTTTAGCATCACTATCAGTTTTAGAATTTGTTTCAAAGCATTGAAAATTCAAGCCGTTAGGTCTCTAGCTCCTACGCCTCATACTTTTGTTACCTGCAAGTTGGATTATTTGGTGGTTAGTGTAGCTCACCACAGTACTCCAGTGTTGCAAAGCCATCACGTATTGCTGGCATCTTACAGACTTCCCCAGCCATTAGCCCACTTGAACTCTTCACCAGACAGTGAAGGATTTAAATACTGTGGGTGACAGCAGTATTTACATAAGTGGTTTTGGGGCTTCCATGTATTGCTACTTACACCCTAGTGACTTTATATCTGAAGCTGGCTGGAACGTTAAATTGACCATGATCTTGTAAACCTAGGATATACAGCAGCCTGTGCTGTAGAGCATTCAAGCATTTCCACAGAATATGACAGCTTAGATCCTGCAAGCCAAAAAAATGAGGAAGAAAAGGCAAGGAAAGAAAAAAACTAAGAATGAGATGGTGTGTTAGGAAGATAAATGAAGGAGAAACACAATTACAAGAAAGAAGAAATGCGGCACAAAGGGAAGAACCCAAGGAAGTGGGTGTGTGAGCAGAAAGAGAAGAAGGGATGAAAGTCAACTAGGGGAGTGGTTCCCGTTACATTAATTTCCTCCATAATAAGCATTGACATTGAGATTTTTATCAGGACAAGGCCTACCAGGGAAACTCTGCAGGGTAGTACCCTCTGTTCGTGCCAAAGCAGCAAAAACTTTATGTCACATCTCTGGGAAGACATGGTGCTCTTCTCTATCAAAATCCTCCACGGGGTCACCAAAGTATCAGTGCCTGCTAGCTGTGCTGTCAGCCAGCTTCAAGCCAACCCAAGTGATCATTCCTGCTAACTTGCTCCAGAGCTGCCCAGTATAAAGGGACATTTAGAAATACCCTGTCTGTGGCCGCTCCTCGGTGCTGGCAGCCTAATGCAACCTTCCACTTCCCTTTGGATCTTGACAAAAACAAAGTGGTGTGACTCCGTTCCAATACAGACACCTCAGATCAGGGGGTGGTAATGTCAGGCAGCCAAAAGAGGAGAAGAGCCACACCACAAGGCTGAGAAAGTTGAGTAGAAACCATAAATACCCTAACACTGGCCAACAAATTACAGTGTCGGGATAGCTGACTGTGTTTGTAGGTGAGGATTTGGTTTTCTCTACTCACTTGGAAATAATCTGATGCTGAAGGAAAAACACATTTCCTAACAGATGGCCTCAAGGTCAAGGTTTAGCAATTACGAGATACCCTACCCAAACTGCCATCTACTCCCATATCCCAGGCAGGGGAGGGCAGAGGGGAAGGCAAACGGTTAAAACTTCAGCTAAACAAAAGTCAGGAACCGTGTAATTAAAACTCTACCTTTGTTGTATTGTAAAGAGTTAGCCTGTGACATAGGAAATATTTAAAGGAGCAGGCTGTTCAGCTAATTTGTGTGTGAGTGAACTGCTTAGACAGTCCTATCCTAAATTAACTGTAAGACCACCCACTGAGATTGCCTCATAAAGGGCTGTGATTGCTCAGCTTCGTTTTGTATAACCGTTCAATAATTACTAGATAAATGCATAACTAAAAGCTCTATTACACTAATAATTTGTACTGAGATAGATGTGTGGGACACCATGCTGGGTTAATTTGTCATCCCTGCAGCAAACTTCTAAAGAGGGCTCTTTTGCAGAGGAGTTGTGTTAATATGTTGCTCCAGTGAGGACATGTTAGAGCAACAAGATGACTTGGTCGCTTAATCTCCTAAAGAGGCAAAATGCCTGGAGGGTAAGTGCCAGAAAGAAGAATGGGGGGTGATTAACATAGTGGACCCAGATTTAAACTCATCCTGACAAAAGGAGCTGATCTAACTGAGCAAAAGAATGAAAAAAAAAGGGGGAGTGTTAAAAAATACTAATAGGATTTCATGCATCCCTAAAAAAATAATATAAAAATAAGTGCTACAGGGACAAAGTATTTCCCCCATGCCTTTCATGACTCTGTCTTCAGTTTCTTTGCTCTCTTGGATGTGTCCATGAAGTTGAACTATATGCTTTAAACAGTGCAGTGAACTGTAATATTTTTATCTCTGCTTTATGCTAAATTCTCCTAGCTTCAGATGCACACAAAAAGCACATTATTGCTTTAAATATGGAGCCCATGTTTAAGCATCAGAGCTCTGGATTTTCAACCTCCTCTATTGACAGAACCATAAATCATGTTAAAGTTAAGTGAATTACTGTAGCGTAGAACTATAGCTTTAACAATGTTTATGTAGTATCAGCTTACCATCTACAGAATGAAAGGGGGAAAAAACACCGATATTAGAAATGGGAATGTGGAGTCCTATTAACTTAACAGCAATATATCACTCCAAAGTCACAGATTCCATTACCATGCCCTTTTTAGTATCAAAGCAGAATTATATCATCACACACATAAAGGTTGTGGTTTTTTAAGAGAATTTACATTTCTATTGTAAACTTATCAACAGCATTTCATTACAAGAAAGACATGATATATTCTCCTAGCAGCAGTTTTTTATCTTGTATATGGGAATACATCATGTGTATTAAACCCAATAATAATATGCAAAAGTTGGTGGCTTTTGATGTGAAGTAGGAATTCTGCAAATAAGTTAAATTAGGGGTTGTGGTTTTTTGACCTCTGGCTATGGTCATGGAAGGAAGGAGAGCTTTCTCTAGGTATTATTTTTATTTCTGTACCTATGTAATCAGTTCTATGGTATTCTGGTCTCCCAAAAGCAGAAGAATTTTGACATGTTTTAAAACAATCTGTTCAAAATAGCCAACTTAACTGGCCCCCTGCCCGTGCCAGATTCTGGAACCAGCGCTCCGTTCAGCTCTACAAGTTTTCAAAAGCAGCCTGTAATACTCAACAACCCAGAGTGCACCAGCAAGCCCCGTGCCCAAACACAGCTTTAAGCTGGGAACAACATGGGCCTTGGCAAAATGTCCTTCTGCCTCCCACTTGCTACTGCAAAAATCTCATACAGAAAGAGTATTTCTGAACAAAGGGTCCGGGTGCCTTACACCTTCCTGATCTTCAGAGCAGCAAAAAGGGGCTGAGAGCCATCTCTGACTTGGAGATACCATAGGTGTGTCTTTTCAGCAGTGCTTAGCTGACCACCTGCACTTGACTTCTGGAGCTGGGAGATGGATATTCTGAAATTCAGTCCTTGTTTTGACATCCATGGGCAGGGACAGATCCTCCATCCATCATCATATTCAGGGTATTTGTTTGTCTCTTGCATTGGTCAGCTCTTTGTATTGTATTTTGAATGTTTCATCTGTTGGCCTACACGATGCCTCAGTTGATATCAGTCACACCAACATTTTATCTAAGAGGGTAAGACCTATTTTCATTGTCCCACCCCGTGATTCCAGCCCTGTTAGTGAAAATGGGAAGGCAAGACAGGACCAGTTTGAATTTAGCTCATCATGGACCTGACAGAGATGTTACCAAACAGCCCCTTCACACCACTGTGGGATTTAAGCAATACTTACATTTCCCACTGATCTGAATTCGCTTCAAAGGGCTGGGCCTAGGACTGGTCAGTCCTACCCTCAGCAGCTCAATATTTCAGTAGAGGCAAGTCCCTGCTAAGCTGAATAAGAGATTACTCTATGTTTATCACCCTAAAGTGTATTCCTAATGGGCAGTAAGAAAAATGGGGACTTTCAGAAACCTTTGAAAGAGTTACGGGGACGCAGCTCCCATTGAAATTGAAAAGCAGTTAATGAATTCTCGCAGGACCTCTGCAAATCCCAGCCCAAGTTTCTTAATTATTTTTTTCTTGTTTGGGTAACTGCTTTCATCACAAAAATCTGTGGGCTTAAAGCTATTGTTTTAGGCTTCCATTCTTTACCTCTTGTATTGTATTATACACAGAAGTGTAAGTTCCTTTCAACAAATTTGGATTATTGCCAGATCTCCTTATTAAAAAGTCACTCTTCATATTTCCGATAAACACAGCTGTTTCATGGTGTTTGAAAGCATTTCACATCAGCCAGCATGGTGGCTTAGCCAATTAGTACTCTAATATGGTCAATTTTCAGAATAAGTACCTTTGGGGTACAAAGGGTGGGATACATCTTGCATAATTTGAACTGGCACTTGCATCACGTAAATGCTAGGAGAAAGCTTACAGCACGCAGAGAGTTAAAGCAACTTAGGAGCCTGAAGTGGAAATATCTAGCAGAACAAACTGTTCTATAACATTTACAGGGAAATGACTTTTAAAAAAATACTTTCTTAATTGTAATGAAGCCAATTATAATGGCCTCAAAAACAAGCTGATAAAAATGATCCTGTTTCATTATGATTATAATGTTACTATTTCTAGGAAGATTGATCAATGTTTAATGAGCTATTAGTAAACTTAATTATCACTTTACAGAGGAGCTATCTGAGCATTGTGCCCTAGTGAAGCCAATCCACTCTTGGCCTGGTCTGAGGGACCAGCCCTTCTGCCTGTGAAGGAAGCATGGGTTTGATTCCCAGGACCATTACTTCTTTGAACAGGCAAGGAGTGCAGGGTGATAGGAGTGCAGGGTGATAGGCTTTTCCTGAGCAGGAGAGGATCAACTCTAAGTGACCCTTTCAAAGACTTCAAATGACTTTATGAAGAAAGGGATTCCATCCAGTCAGCTGGACTTGAAGGGGTTGGCAAGGCTTTTTGGAAGAAGAGGTGGAAGGTGAATGGATCAGTATGGTCTCCCCCATATGCTGGGCTATGCTGGTGGAGAAATCTCTCAGAGCACTGCAGGTGCAGTCACAAAGTCCCTTTATCACATCACTGAGCGCTCCCTGGGAGAGAGGATCCCGTGTGACTTTATTAGGACTGCTCCTTTGTTTCAGGAGAAGGGCCCGAGAAGAGTAGTAAATAGCTGAAGAAAACCATAACCTGATTCAAATTAACTGACTCTTTATTATCTGATCATTCAGTCGAACAGAATTCACAATTTTGGCTTTTCTTCATCTCCCTTAGACATGCAAAGCGCCAACCTAATCAATGAGTGCAACTGATTTTATTGGTTACTTACTTTGTTATTGGCTACTACAAATCCAGAAGGGAAAAGACAAGACAAGCCTGAATAATCAAAGGTTTGAATTCAGGGTTCTCAAAAACCCTCTTACTTCTGTGCTGTGCAGCACCATGAGCTTATAAAACACTAAAAAATCCGGGATAGCAGCTGTACTGCATAATTGCTTGGCCCAATAGCAGCAGCTTTAAAATACTGGTATATCTGTTGCAGGCCACCATACATTATCATCTCATTCTCAATAAAATGTCTGGGATGTTTCAGATGAGCTTCAATGGAATTAGAATCATGTGTGCTTTGAAATATTTATGCTTGCCTTGAGATGGAAGGATAATTCCTGCCTC